>JAGVSQ010006495.1:3306-16297 GCA_022683975.1 Rhyacophila evoluta | reverse complement strand
TAAGTGGAGCATATGGACACCACGTGCCGCCTCCAAGAATCCCTATCGCCCGCCACTATTCTTGCGTCCTCCCAGGTCATCCCTTAACAGTGTTGTAATTTAGTGAATTCTTTAACATATTTTTATGATCATTTACCCAAACTTGCGCATGTTTTTATGAACGTGTGTAGCCGCCTTAAGAGTTGAATAACATAGAGAATTTCTGATAATTATTTCAACCACTAGATTGAGTTTCTTGTATGTGCTTGTGATTTTAATATTCTAGCTATAAAATCACACTCGAGTATCTACCAGCTTGTTTTTTCTTTTTACTAAAAAACAGTGATTTATTAAAAGGTATATTAACCGAGTTTAACGAAATCAATGAATAAGACAAAAGGTACCATTAAATTCGCTCGTTTGTTCGAGTATTACAGAACTAACAAACGAAAGAGAAAGGACAATCCGGTTCGCAATAAATTATTATCCCACAAACTGTTGCTGTGTGGACCCACGCTTGAATGTGTGCATCTGTGTGCAAGCGAATGTTTCCTTCTCTGTCGTTCGCGATAGGACCATGTAATCGTAATCCATACTTCCGCTTACGATGTTTTGCGTGTCATATCACAAACAATCTACACTCACTTCACCTATCACATTATAACAAATATATCACAATTCTAAATTATTTAAAACTGGTAAACTTCCATGTGTGAAATCGCTGTTAGCGACCCGGGTTTCGCCTTTCGGCATCTTCAGGCTACATTATATTGTTTTACATTGTACATTTATTGTACACTAGATTTTAACAGCGTATAATTAGTTAGAATAGGAATCACGCACACTCTAGTGCACGCCAACATAGGTCTTGGAAAGCTGCTCCTGGGATACTTTTGGCACTTATGAAGAGCGCCTCACGTTCGTTACGCCACGGTATACGCCCGTATAACAGGTGTAGGGACGTGACGGGTGGTGGTGGGGAAAGCAACTGTGAAAAATCAGATCATGCTACGTCACGTAGCTCCGCCAAATAAATTAAGTAGATAGTGTTTAGCGATCTTCCAGGTCGCCTAAAGCCGGTCGGTTTGAAGTATATGCAGGTCAGATTAACACTCTTTAGAGGCATCCGAAGCATGTGGTATTGGCATGATAAAGGTATTATTTATATATTTAGTTCCCAACATTGTTATTACACTGTGAGTAAGTAGACTGTATGGAATTTAGAACGATATAATATGCAATACGAGACAAAGCCGGCATATTAAATTGAGAACTGCAAATAAAACAAAGGAATTTTTATTTGCGTTCAGCCTAGTTTAAACGTAAAACGATTAATAATAATGAAAACAATAATATAATATTGAGCTCCTGTTGTTGTTTGAGTATCCTTGACCGGGTAGCACGGAAAAGCTAAGAAAAAACAACTAACTGTTCCGCCGGAAACGGTTCGCATGGTAAGGCCGGAATATGGAATATAAATATAAATGCAAAGCAAATACAAAATGCAACTGAATTCCGCATACAATCAAGGCTATAACCCATCTAGTACAAACCAATGACGTATATACAAAGATGATATGAATAAGATTAATAAAACATTTTTTTTGTAATAGGATTCTCCATAGAATTAAGTAGTGTGGGTGAAGAGCCTGTAGAGCTCAGGTTTTTAAGCCTCATACTTATAATAAAGTATTAGTTGAGTATTAGATGCGCACTTAGGCGCCGGAGATTGCGGGTTCGATTCGCACAGGTGTCGTATTTTAATGCTCCAAAGAAGCAAGACGAACGTTGTGTGCAACCATGCCTGCCCGGATCCTGATTATCCTATAACCGACGATGGATAGAAGTTCGTGAGTATTGACAGTTTTAGATACCTAGGGGTACACATTACGGGAGAGGATAACGGGGTATCGGTGATACGGTGGTATGACTTCGTTCGAAACGGGAAGATAAGAGAACGGACCATACAGGCACTTATCACTGACAAAATGAAGCTGCGATACTGGAACTGAGTCAGCCACATAATGCGGATGCCTCAAGATATTCTGAACCTGACCTGTCTATTCTTCGAGCCGACCGGTTGTTGGCGTCTCGGAAGACCGCCAAATACTATCTATATAAATATGACCTAGGAAACCTCAAGAATACTGGCAGGCGACAGAGATTCTTGGAGGTGGCATGCGGTGTCCATATTCTCCACTTAGAGAACGGATATGGAAGAATCAAAAAGATGCAGTACTGGATGCTCAATATACTTAAAAATCGGTCTACACCTAATCCTAGTGACAGAAAATAGTCAATAATAAACTATTAACGTAACTTGTCATGTTTTATTATGTTTAATATTGATCTCATTAGAGATAGTATTTAATTATAAGAAGGCTTTTTAAATTTATTTCATTTTCAGTTATATATATAACTCAGATTGAATATAAATACCAGGTGGCAGTAATAAAGACCGTAAAATTCAAACTGTGTGGTTATACGAACTATAGCCTTTTAATGAGCGATATATACTTTTATATTATTACTTCAACTGACTTCTGACTCACAAGCTTTTAAACTGAATAATTATACAATATGTGATTTCTTGAATCAATGCGAACTCTAGCAGAATGCCAGCGTTTATTTCATAACACTTTTCATATAAAACAGTAAACAATGAAGTAACGAAGCAATAAACATGGGCGGCGCCCACTCGATAGTGAATGTTTTGTAGCAAATACAAAAAGTATCATCATCAAATCCCTATGATAGAGATGGCTTCGTTGCAACACACGGCGACGTTGATCTCGATTTGAAATAACGATTCTCACTTTAATGTATTCGTCTTCTCAATGTTTCTCACGAAATCAAACAATACGCGCCACTTTCCTGGATAGATGACGTAAAGTCAGGGCTTACAAATATTTATGTAATCCGACGTATTACTACATACAACAACTTTTCCTAACACAATTATATCACAATTGTATTGATCTCAATAGTTTGATAATGATAGATCATTAGACATATTCTAGCTTTGTATATACCAACATTACACAAGTAAATAATGTTGTTATCGTTCGCGTATATTCTCGGTACAGTAAAACGATAATCTATATGCATTTTATAAATAATTTCTGAAGCAATTGGTTTGTTTTATCGATATATTTCATGGTAACCTAACCTAATTCATGGTAAATTTGTAATAACTCTCGGGATGTTCCCCTCGAATTAAGTAGATCGCTCCAGGATACGCCTGAAGATCGGGTGTAAGGACGAGGCGTGCGGATGGTGGGATGGCAATTGCGAAAGATGAATCAGGACATAGTTACTTGTCACAGTATATTGAAAGAAGAAAGAAAAGTAGACTTGTAGCAATTAATTGACAGGTATCAGTTTAGAAAAAAAATCATGGCTGTGGCAACAAATATATCTGAAATGAAAATAACAAATTTTTAGATAGCACATTTGGTAAATAATATTAATTTAAAGATTTTGTGAAAATTAAGAATAGCTATTCTGAAAAATCCACGTATAAAGCAGTATAACAGCTTATAATGAAACATAAGCATTAAAATAGCATTAGTATTAAAATCAGAACATAATATTATTATCGTAATCAGGTTTTTAATAATTACTGGAAAAAATCTACCTAATTTTGATAAATTTAAATAATAGAAATGCTACCTATGAAAGATATTTAATGAATCATTTCTATGAAAATTTTATTGTGTACTCTAAGGATATCTAAACAATGGTATTTCTTTATATTATTAACTTCTATAAGTCGATAATATTTTATTTTATAATGAGAAACACATTCAACATAGTGCTTTCAAATTCGGTTTGGTAAATTCAGGTACAGTTTTTCATAGATTGTAACAGTTAATTAATTCGATTTAGATTTATTTAGATTTCAAACAGTTTAATATTATTTCATATTTAATAAGTTAATCACACTGTTAATTTGGCCATATTCCGATTGAAAAAGACAAGCTTTTATCACATTGGTTCGACCCTTTGTTAGGCCGGTGGGCATTACGATTTGGTTTCGATTAAGAATTATTGTCTAGCTGTAAAAATGCGACATCGTATAGGAAGGTATCTACTAAGCAAAACTCAATATTATCTTGGCTTGGTTGGAAAGCATTGTCCCAACGATGGCTTACAGGTTAGTTTACGCGCCTTGCAATTGAATAATGGCGTTAGATTCCCATATCTGCAGCCTTCTAAAAATCTGAGAATGAATTCTCGCAGAAATAATCTATGAAGATGTGTGTGTATTCCCATTGTGGAGGTCAATATAGTCCACCTTCGGAGCGGACAACGCCACACTGTAGAGATCCATATCAACCATAGAAGGGGAAAAGGATGTAACCCTAATTCAAAAAAAAAGCTTCTATTCAATAATAGGAATGTATACAACTTGATACACGTTCTTTCAAAAGGATGTAAGCTAAAAATGCCAAATTGGTGTCTAAATTTAGCTTTTAAGTTTAAAAAAAAATAGCCTGTGAAATTAGCGACCTTGCAAAAATACTTCCACATAATCTATTTCACTGGTTTTTCTTAAATAACTTAATAAACGAATTTCATATTGAGAAAATAAAACACCAGTTTTAATATTCATGCACTTCAAGATTGTGACATCGGGTCAAAATTATTAAACAAACGTTTTTTGTGCCTTCTGAAAATTTTGTTACATGTGGGTTACGTCATTTTTCCTTTCTACAATCGATATACTCTACTTTTGGAACAGACAAGGTATAAAAAATTTAGAATAAAAATCATAAACACTCAAACTCTAACCAATTTCGTTGGAAGCTGGATCTACGCACGTTTTTTGTGACCTATTACACTACACAATTTTAAGGCACCCTTAACCTTACTAAGTGCGGTGTAATAAGCATTAGGCACTTAAATCACATACAAGAGACCAAGCCCACTCTGCAGTAAGAGCACTTAATATTTTGTAGTATAATAGGCCTATTATGCCTGCATAACTTTTAAAACGTGGTGTGAGTTGTCGGTAACTAGTATCTTGGCTGTTTTAATAGATTTATTAAACGATTTTCGCGGGACTCGAATTGAACAAGCCTGTCTGGTAACAATTCAGACCGCAAACTTTCAAACACAACGCGCGCGATAAAAGCTGAGACCGACTTTACACAAATTTTATGTTACATAAATGATTGCGAACAAAATCGTTGTCGGTTTGCCGCTGAATTGCCACCGCGAGCTTCGTTATTGTTCTGGTTGACTTTGCGAGAGAACGAATGGTAAACTTGATAAAATGGCTGGAAATGACATGGATTTATGTCTAACTTTGATTTTATACATGGTAAATGTCATATCTTAAATTCAAGAAATGTTACAAAATGTAGCCAACTGATTACATAATAATATAATATATACGAAGTATAATATTTAGATTTATTATTCCTCGTTCCTTATTCGCTATACAGTATAAGCCCGAAAATATTTTTCATCGTAAACACAACACATAAAATTTTGTTATATACAATATTCCAAACATTATATGCTTGTGTCTGTCCATAATATGATAGTTATCATATCCTGTGGGAATGGCTAGGGAACAGAAGGAATTACTACAAACTTACTTCGTGTAAAATGGTGAACATATTTAAACTACAGCCGAATTATTGCAAGCCACATTGATTTTACCAGAAGTTATTTTGCCTTAGCCATGTTCAAGGCAATTGCTCTCGTTGGAGTGCCTTATGAACGTCAGTTAGTTCATCCAGCAATTGTTCTTAATGAACTATCCGAGCTAATGACCAGAAGGGGAAAATTATTCGTTTAAAAATTGCTGCATCAAACAACAAAGATACTGTCAGATATTTATAATATTTAACCAAAATAAGAAT
The DNA here is from genome assembly GCA_022683975.1 of Rhyacophila evoluta. Taxonomy (NCBI): domain Eukaryota; kingdom Metazoa; phylum Arthropoda; class Insecta; order Trichoptera; family Rhyacophilidae; genus Rhyacophila; species Rhyacophila evoluta. The sequence goes on along the minus strand of JAGVSQ010006495.1, from coordinate 10,445 downwards.
CCATTTGTAACCGCGATACAATTGAATGGATTGTAACTTAGCTGATCAATAGTTTAACAATGATATTCATTTTGAATGTAGTATAACGTTTCTTTATATTAAAGCTCCGGGATAACCCTGAATAAAAACCGGTTGTAAGGACAGATTAAGATTAGAAGTAAGATTCACCACAATTATTTACTTGATATTGTAATATAGATGGCTTTTTGATATCATGCTTCTAAGATACAACCGATAAGCGTGGATGTAGTTGCAATTTCATAAGGACAAATTTCTTAGCTAAATAAGGAAAGATATGTCATGATTCTACATAATATCATCAGTTCCAAGAGTACATTCTCTGTCTAAGCATATTTTTTTTATTAACAGTACAATGCTTACAAAATAAAATTAGAATACCCAAAAATCTTCGCTTATTGGAACTGTTTTCATCTGTGTATTTATAATTAGTCAACCCCTAGGTTGCCTAGACTTGTAAGATTGATAAACAGTAATGTGACAATTGAATTGTACGCGAACGATGAAAATATAATGTTAATAAAACCCTGGAACTGAGCTGTCAAAATCTCTATTCTACAGACCAGTAAAAACGTATACGATACTTTATTCAATGATTATATCGGATTCAGGTAGTTTCGTCTTTTACCGTTTGGATTCTATGTTTTTCAAATTTCCATAATTGCAATACAACAATACAATCAAATTGTGTAAAAAGGGTGTGATAAACTTTTGACGCGTTTGGAAAGTGGTAAATTCACGAATTCATTTAGCCTGTCGAGCATTACGATGTAAACAACAATTCGTTCTTAGCATTTGTCGCTATTATCCCGAACAACGATATATCTTTGCTTAGCATTTAAACGGTTAAATAAAAAAAAATTAAAATCACGTTTTTTTTCACAGGTGTTTTGGTTTTAAACGTATTCAAATGAGACGCTGATTTGTGTGTATCGTCGAAATCAATGGATTTAAACGTTACATTGTGTTTTATGCCCACAGTTTGATGGCTTGCAACCCCACAGGAAGGAAGCGGTTTAGAAGACATACATAGTCAAACTGCATTCAGATATGGTAAATGTCTGTTCTGGGCCACTAACCACAGATGTACCAACCTAAAAATAACGGATAGGGTGTTTAAATTTAGAATGCGTCGGATGAATGGATCCGAATGCGATCGCTCCGATTGGTTAGAGTTTTAGCGTGGAAAGTTCTGGAATATATTAGTATCAGGTATATATATATATACATACCGAACAATCACAACTTACTATAATGGAAATGCTCTCGGAGCACGATATGTCGGGAATTTGTTCTGAGAATTGCAATTAATTTTAGTCGGGATAAGACACAATCATTTATCAATGACTAATGCACAGATGCAATACTTTTTTAAAACGTGTTTTTTTACATACGCCAATTTATTTATTCGCGATTGAAACAATAACACTAAATTATATTTATTTAATAAACAAATTGGCCACTCAAAGTGTTCTTAAATTAGTATTTTTTAATTCACATTTTTATATTGCGAGTGTAAGCTTGAAATATAATTAAGTAACAGTTTTCGAATTAATGACTACAATCACTATATGATGGTGTACAATACTTCTATAATTATGGGACTATTGTCCCCGTGAAAAGTATACAGAAAACCCAGAAAACTAATTAATATCTTAAACTTAACATCATGTAATTAAGGTTACCATGTGATTGATGAAGTGTTTTAAATGAAGGATTAGCGAAGCAAATACAGACTAAATAATTAATAATTATATAATCAATGTTAAATGTAGGAATTGTTGTATACGGAAAATCATACGTACAACACTATACCACAAAACAAAACCAGGACCGCAAATAACATTACTTCGAGAAGTTTATACATTTTTAACCATAGGTTCCAAAAGTGGGCGATAGTGGGTTCAAAATCATTTTCATTCAGGTTTAGTTGGCGTCGGTTTTTTATAAGAACTATTAATAATTATAAAAAAACGAGATTATTTTGCTGTCATTTCGACATTTAGCCACTTGGGATAGGGGCGTTGGCTTTTTAAATAAAAAAATAAAAAAAGGTGAGCAATTTCGATTGTTTTTTTAAAGGGGCGGTATGCCAAAAAAGATTAGGGATCTATGTTCAAAATGCAGGACTGGATGCCCAGTTAATTGAGTAAAAGGCTGGTAATCAATTCTCGCGAAAAAACATTGTCAAGATGTCACGACAATGCGGAGATCCATATATGCACTCCATTGTTGAAGTGGTAATCTTCACAATTTTGACATCTATAAGACCCACTTTCGTACTGAACATGGTAATATATATTTATTTTCAGCAAGATAACGTCAGCATTTAGATATCTAATAAATATATCTACAAAACTTATTTAATACTAAATAGACAAGTTCAGTAAGTAATCAAACTCTATGGGCTAAGCTGTTAATCCGCTAAATATCAAGGGATTTGCGAAATCTGGGTTTCGGCCATATAGTCCATTTTGCAATTAACATGGATAAGATTAATACAGTACTTACACACAAATAGAAATGATAACATTTCGTGTTTAAAAATGAAGAAAAAGACAATTAAATTATTACGGAAAAGCCATAAAACTCGAAAGTAAACAACTTATTTAAATTTTACAGAATATGAAGCCATAGAGCTTTCCAATTATGGTTGCGATGGTGTTTTCTCAGAGCTTTTATTGTGAATCTAGTACGCACTTGCTTATGTGATGAATAACAGGATGACAATAACTACGTCTCAGCGTATCATCGAAAAAGAAAAACTTCGGGGCGACATTGAGACTGTTTCTAAGCAAGAAGGTTTTCTAATATTCAACAATTAAAACGAGAATGAGGGAAAGAACATTTTTTTTGATAATAATGCGTATATTATCCCCCGGTTAGCAGAGTTGGTAGCGCGCGCACCTAGCGATTCGACGAATGCGGGTTCGATTCCTCATCTGTCGGATTTTTTTAAATCCAAAAATATAGGACTGGATGCCCATTGAGTTGAGCAATTGTTTGATAAAAAATTCTCGTAAAAATAATCCGTCAGGACGACTTTACAATCCGGAGATCTGTATACTCGACTTTCCGAGTGGATATTTTTATACTATGTAGATCCATATGCTCCACTTTGGGAGCAAACATGTTACAAGAATAAAAAGAAGAAGTTATAATACATATTCATGTACAATCTAAATCAGGGAGATGTTTGGCTCATTTTCCTTGGCATTTTACAGAGCGTTAACATTCACGTCCGTTACGCCACGGTGCATAACATGTTTAAACGTCAGGCACGATATTATGATGCTTTGGTTATATGTAAAATATTTATGTTATTATCACAGACATGAAATGTAACCACAGTATACAAGCGCATTAAGCAAAAATAAAGCACAACATGCAAATTTAAGTATAATGAAATCAAATCTAGAATTGCATGATCTATTGGTAAAATATTTAAAAAAAATAAAGATCGGGCATGATTTTTATCGTTCCCAAAATAGTTTTATTATTACAGACTTGAAGTGCGGACACAGTATACAGGCATATAAAGAAGAGAGACGAAAGGAATTAGAAGAATCAATCAAGGAATGAATTTCAATATACGTGGTGACAGTAATGATGTAGTATTAAATGCGAAAATGACAAGAATTTGAATATAATTACCATGTCGATTGTAACATATTTTTATTATGCAGACGACTGGTACGTGACCGCAATGCGCTTGCTTATCAACACAGAGTCATATGGAATAGGAAAACATTTCAACGCCAAACGTCACAAAGGCATCCATGGTTATATAAAAAAAACTGCCGTGAAATCAGTGCCATTACGCGCCGACGAAAATACTTGATAAAATTAAGTATTATGTAAATCAAACATTACATAAAAGAGAATTATGAGTTATATAAGTAAAGTCACCCAGTTGTATTCCGCCTTATTCGGTACGTATTTAAAGTAATTAAAATTACTTATTTCACGGCTGACGTACTTAATATCAATGTCTGTCTGTCACAGGAAATCTTCCTAAACGGTGAACGGCGACGTGAAATTTTTACATGTTATTCTGGTTGTCATTTTTATGTCAACTGTTTTACTTTCAACTTTTAACATCGTCACCGGTGAACAACGGGAGTGTATACAGCTAAAAGGCCTATTACACTACACAATATAAAGTGCTCTTACTGCAGTGCACGTGGTCTGTTGTATGTGATTTAAGTGCCTAAGGATTATTACACTGCACTTAGTAAGGGTAAGGGTGCCTTGAAATTGTCCAGTGTGATAGGCCTTTAAGTATTAAAATACATTTGTAATAATGCTATGAATAAATAATGCGTTTGAATATATCTCGGGCAGAACCGGGTTAGATAGAGTTAGTATATTATAATACAGATTCAGATGACTAAGTTAACAATTTATTAATCTCGTATGCTAAAGGCCTCTAAACGCCAGAAAAATTTTTTGCCCGAAGTTTGTATATTCGTAGAATACCATATACAATTGTTATTTAGTCAAACGGCTTTTCCTTACCGTAATTGAATCAATTCTTAATTTGTGTACACGTGTTAACACACGTGGCAACTGAATTATGAAACAAATCTCTGAGATTGCAATGTTATATGTTTGATTTGCTCGAGTATCGGCAACATGACAAATATATTGCAACAATATATAACTTTGCAACTCTTATCGCTTCAAAGAATTTACATCAAATCAGACGGATCTCCACAATGTTCAAATGTATATTGGGAAGTCGTTTTTACGAGGATTAGTCGCAAGCCAAGAATTGAACGAATTGCACCTCCATGACTAAAATTCGAAAAATATATTTTGATATTTGGACAAGTTAAGTTTAACAGGTTCGTGTGAGATATTTATGGGGCCATGTCATAAGAAAGTTTGCGAATTACTGATATAGAAAGCAAGCTCTCCGCCATATCGTTTATGACAAAGCAATATCTCGTATACCACACGACATGAATTTTACAGAAGATGAAAAATAAACTATTTAATCGCCAATATCGTGTCTAATTCCATGTAGTTTTTGTCACTATTAAATTAAATAATATTTTTTAATGTTAACATTAAAAAATACGAAATTCGATGGAATGATGTTGACTATGGAGAGCTATTTTCATCCCTTTTTGAGGTAATGCTAAGTCATGAGCGATATTTTTCTCTTCTGCTTTCATTGTTCATATGTGGTAGATATAGGATCGGTAATCAAATAGTTGACAATAGTCCAATAATATGAGATATAATTTGTCGCTTTTCAAGTTTTGTTAAGCCGCTTGGGAACACTCATAATTGGAGTTTAAAAATAATAAATGAATCACGTTACGAAAAAAATAGTTGGCTAAATAAATTTAAATCTTAAATTCAATATATATGTATATAAGTTAGTAAAATTTATGAGAATGATTCGAAGCGGACGTCGAAAATCTTACACATAAATTAAAACATAAATATCTCGCATAATTTATTAATGTATCAAACGACGCGTCTTATAAATCAATAGTTGACCTTTCATAATATTTTACAAGCGAACGGATCTAAACTGATTTCACGGGGGAAAAAATCATGCTATGATTATGCACATGTGTAAAGATATCGAAAACGGAATAAGTCATTGACTGGTCAATATGCCTGACAAGCGATTTTGACGATCGTAATTAATGGCATAATAAAATAATTCAATTCTAAAACGAGGCATAACCGGCAGAATGTGGCAGACATAAAAAGCAACATAACCACTTTTGTTAAAACTATTACGCAAAAACCGGTTGTATTCGTTTTTTTTTGTACGTATGACTTATTCTATCTATCGCGTCAAAAACGGTACGCATTAATCAATACCAGTTTAACATTTCTTTGCGCCAATGGTTGTCAACTTTATTATTGACGGGAACCTCTTTGCAGATTGAGAGCCAGAGGGGGTAAATATAAATACATATTTTAACAATATTTCACAATTGCGTAGTCTGCATATAGTATTTAAAACATACGGAAAAATAATATTATTTAGTAAAATAATATTATTTAGTAAAATAATGGAAACGTACATGAAATTGTTGGGTTACAAATTTTTTGACTGATATCAAACGACGTTATGTACATTGAATGTCAAAATGTTAAATGATATGAATCTAGTAACCATGTTGGATATAAAAATATTTCTTTGTTGAAGCATTTTAAAAAAATGATAAAATATAGCTGGACTTTAATCAATTTCAAAAATACCGCGATGTACGGGGATACATATGTAATAAGTGGTATATTGTTGGTTTGAAGTACATCATCATGTATGCAGATTGGCATATTTTATTAAAGTATATAAATTTCTTTTTTTTCAATGTTTGGACTTAACGATGTTTGATATCAATCAACACAATAATTATTCTCATTACACAGACACTGTAGAAAAAGATAAATCTAGTCCAATTTTGTTATATATTAGACTAACCAATGATTATAGAGTTTCCATAATAGTTTAAAACAACGTGATTGTGCATGAAATTGTAAAATTATATCGCAACAAATAATCAACAGAATTCTATTGAAATTCATAAACCTACATTTTAGTACAAAAACTTTTACTGAATTTAATAGTGGGAGTAACAAACGAAAGCTTTAGGAAGTAATTTTCCCAAAGTTCTTAAACAACATTTAGTTGGGAGGTAGAAAAGTTCCTGAGTTAGTATTTAGCCCCTCAATACGTAATTCTATTTTGGGCAATTTCCTGTTATCGAGGGGCGTTATTAAAACGATAATTTTATTCGTTTATTTTTTAACGAAAAATGAATCTCTTCAACTTGCTATTGTACCGATAAGAGAAGATATCTAATTAAAAAAAGAGTATACTATGGATAACGGTTATAAAATGAAGCTCTTTTTCAAATCACATATTTGCTTAGATAGGAAAATGTCTACTTTCCAAAAGAGATTAACACACAGAATCAAAGTTGGATTTAGTCAGATTAGGTTAGATTTTTTTAAATAATAGATATGATAATTACGAACATTCTTCTTTTACAGCAACAAGCTAGTAATGTACCATACATAATTGATTCAAAAAGTTTATATGATAACATTAAAATATATAAAGAATATATTCATTAAAAAAAAAACATGTA
>JAGVSQ010006494.1:2690-16298 GCA_022683975.1 Rhyacophila evoluta | reverse complement strand
CTCGCATCTTATAATACGAAATGCAGAGTGCAATTATAATGCACGTTAAAATTTTGAATGTATTTCGTCTTGGTTAGGAACTGCCACTGTGCGATGAGAACAGGTGTCCTGAATTTTATATTTGTCTCTTTCCGATATATTCCTGTAACTATTTTAGTTTAGTAGTAAAAAATTAAATTTTTTTACTGCATATTTTTAATATTCGAAACATTTTCAATTAATTCGATACAGCAAGTTTCCTATTTGTAAATCATCCCATATTACTTTATGGATGTTTATAATGCCGATTTACCAAATATATCTTATTTAACCGACGTAATTTGGATATTGCAAATATAATTTATTGCTAGATAAGTCTTTCCAGTGACGTAAAGATTAGCATGCACACCTAATAATTTGGGGAATGTGGGTTGTATTCTCACATCTGTTATTTTTTTTTCATATTTATTGTGCTCAATAATTGAAAAAACTTTTTAATTTTATTATTTTCTACAATAACAAATTTTGAATATGAAAAATAAATGTCTAATGTTTTAATCAAAATCCTACTATGAAATTTACAAAAGTCATTTTCGTATGCTTAGTATTAAATGGAATATAAATATTTATTCTCTCTGGTATCGTAGTTAGTAGCATGTCTGCCTAGCCATCCAGAGAATGCGGATTCGATCGGGTACATCGGATTTTAAAAATCCAAAAATGCAAGAGTGAATGCCCATTAGGTTGAGCAATTGTTCGATATACAATACTCGTCCAAAATAACTTTCAATGTGTTTTCATGTTATGGAGATTCGTTACTTCACTTTTAGAGTGGATATCTTCACATTGTTTAGATCTATATGCACTATTTTGGTAGCGAACATGGATAAAAGAGATTAGACAGCTAAAGTTTTTGCAAAAAAATAGTGTAATAAACGGTTTAATAAATAAAATCAAAATGAAATAATTTCAAGGAACTTTGAATTTTTTAATAAAAAACAAAAACTAAAAGAAGGAATTGGTATCTAAAACCGAAGATCACGCAAACGAATACCCTAGATATAGTTTTTTCAACGTAAACTAAAACCACAGTCATGTGTTATATCAGAGATAATATTTATCGTATTTACATATTATATAACTTTTTGTGTACCAAACTGCATCGGATGGATTTTTCCATCGATTTTTTTTAGATTCAGATGTAAGCTTATTTTCGATTAACATTAAATCATAAATAACACTAAAAAAATTAGCTATTATATAAAATACATATTTTTATGATATGAAGATCGATATGCTCCATATATAATATGTGAAAACAAAAATGATGAAAAAAATATGGTTCGCTTAGTGCACACTTTTATAAATCAAAGTATATAAAGCTTGAATACAAAACTGGACTTACATCACAAATAGCGCTGTATACTTAAAAGTATTAAATTTTAATTGTTTTCAAAGTGTATTAATTAGAATTTTCTTCTAGGAAAATTATACCCCTGGAAATGTGCAATTTTCCAAGATGCGACCTCATAGAGCAGACAGACAATTCAGGGAAGCCCCTTTCGTTTGCATCTATAATGCTTTTGTATGCAACCATTAGACGACGTATCTTTAGCTAGGGCGTATATATTTTCTATTAACAACGTATTAGAAAACTTATATGAGATAATACATAATAATTGACGAAAATATACCCCAACTAAAAAATAATAAAAATAAAATTTACGACATTATGTCAAAAGGGCTTTCACAAAAAATACTTGAAACTCCAGGGCCATTCTTTCATCATTCAACTCTCAATTCAAACGATGTATTCACCGATATACTGGCGGTTCTCAGAAGAAAAAAAAACGATAAAAAATATTTAGTTTCAACAAATCGCAACAATAAATATATGCATAAAGCGAATTTCATTTGTATTTCCTGAAATTCAAGCTTAAATACTTAATTAATTTAGTTAATTGATAAGTAAAACTTTTGTGGATAAAAATCACAAATTAAATGCATTCAGCAACTAATCAAACTTTTCTATTTGATTTTTACTGGATACATTTTCATTTCACATAGTTTTATAAAATAAGTCAAAATGACATATATACATTGAGTTGTATTGTACTAATATTTTTACTTAACTCAGTTACCCAACCTGATCTCGTTGTAGCTTTAACTTATTAGGTATCGTAAAAATAGTAATTGTGTACATTCAGGTGCACTCGAGCTTACGTCGACTATTGTAAAGTCTTGACAGGTTCGTCTAGGATCACTCTAAGTTAAACCTCTAAGAAAACTTCGTATTTGTTACACTATAGTTTATAGTTGAATACTGTGATCATTTTTCTTGAATGCTGAAACGCTGAAAATACAATTGTTTCAATACTTTTATGAACTACATATATTTTACATATTGACTATAAATACATCATGAAAGATGTCATTTTTTTTAATTCACTCAAAAGTTACGTAGCGAATTATTTTTTCCAATCAGGTTTGTTATGTTTTATTAGTAATAAAAGGCGTTTAAAAACAGTGAATTCAATTACACACTGAACTAATTTCGTTCTCATTTATTTGAACGTTTGTATTCCAAAAATAGAGCACATAGATCTCAACAGTGTAAAAAATTAAATTAACAGATATTTTAAATCAAAATCAGTTATCAATTCATTAGACACTAATGCTCTCTCTCTAAAGAGAAATTTAAATATTTACTTATTCATTCACAACTTTAGAATTCATGACATTACGATATTAGAAATCACGTGCTTTCCTCGTCTGCTTAGCTATTGAAGCTACATTAAAATATTTTTAGATACTTTAAGTCTATGAAGGCCGAAAGTTACCAGCTCATATCTCATCAAAATAAAAATGTAACACTGGATTCCTAATGAGTTGAACAATTGATTGGCAACAAAATACAAAATACAATCTCATAAGTGCCCATATCCATAAAATTACTACATGTCATATTAAATAATGAATTAAGTATCTTGACGCTATAAATATCTATGAGATTTTTTATCGGAGAATAAAATAAAATAAAAATTGTAATAGATTACAGTAATGTATTTAACTTTTAATAACAAAAAAATATTTTCATCGGTCAGAGATTAGAACTTTTTTAATGTCAAGTATTTCAATTTTATAAAGGATTTAATAGGTATATTAATAATATATTCAAATAACAGCATCTGCAATATAGTCTCGGATTCCTCATTATGAATATCTGTAATATATAAAAGTTTTAAAAACATTGTATAAACAAACTTTTCTGTGTCATCTTTGATTTTTCTTTTGGGTTCATTCAATACGGTCTACAATATTAGAAAACATAAGTTTTGTGTAATACAGTCGACACAAAGTTCAGAGGTAATCTTTCCAAATATTTATCACAGATATTGTTATCAATCACAATCTTGCAAAAGATAATAGCTCAGCAATATTATTGCCTGGAGTGTCCATCCTCTGTTTGACGTAACAAATGAAGGTGATTAGTGCAATAGGCCAAGACATACGACGCCCGACTTCCGTTTCCCCGGGCCATGCCACAAATCATCGCGACCGTGAAGACGTTAAGTTTCCCACCCTGTGGACAGCCATCTTAATCACAGGGGACATTCGGATACACATCGTGTTTTCACCACTTAGTACAAGACGTTAGGGATAAATGAGTCGAAACGTGCTGTTTATGACATATTGTCTTATTATCATCATAAGCTTATTCAACTCTGAACAGAAATAAATCAATACGGTACACTAACATTTTTTCAGATCGCCTAATGTACTAATTAATCGTGAAATTTAATTCATAATATTTGAACATTTTTTTTGCCATTTCCATTCCGAAAGTGAATTATATGAAACTACAGTGGGAATATATCCACCCCGAAAATGAACTTTATTATTTGGATCTCCGTAGTTACATGAGAAATCGAGAAGATTAGCTGTTTTTTATACATATAAACATTATTAGAATAGGGTCTGTCTAGCTTACTTAGTAGACACTTTCTTCTACCGGTATTTTTTTAAATTGTTTTGTTATATTTTTACAATGTCGCCTTTTTATGTGTTTTCTATTAATATTTTTGCTATAATCATATTTATGTCATGTCGAAAACGTATTCAATTTATTATTTGTAATGGTACAACATGTGTTAAATAAATAAATTTATAAAAATTGAAATTTAAAAAAACAAAAACTCCATTATAAGTCAATAAATATATATAATAAGAAAAAAAAGCTATTTTTTATTTTGTTTTTCGTGATCAAAACAGTTCATAATATAATTGGCTTAAGTATAGACGCCTCAAAAATGGATTATTCATACAAATATATATCCTGAAAGATAAATTTCAATCGATTTTTGTAGAAATGGTCAACTGTAAAATCTTTAAACAATCTAGTTCTACATTATTGACGTATTTGAATTTTTAAATGTCCTTACGTATCTACAAGATTCAAATCCGCGATTTTCAATCCATAAAAAATCCGTAAATTATTCGGCCATCGCCCATATTCATGCATTTTAAACAGAATAAATAATCGTTTCACAATGCCGGACTAATTCATTTTTTACACTTCCAAAACTAAGCATTGAGTATTTTATGTTTAAAATACACATTGAATGTTGTTATAAGTGAAGTATTATTAAAACATTCTACTCTTTGGTAGAATATAATCTTCATATTTAACCGTAATCTCTATGGACATCTTGTCACAATTGCCAGGCTTTACAACTGCAAGTCTCTATGGCTCGGGGCATATCCAATGAAGGCCTTATCCCAAACACATCACATTATGGTGAGAGCGGGCCATATCTATTTGCACCATTGAATTTCGTCTATCCGTTAAGCGATACCTATAACAATATCGATCGATCGACTGTTTATTGTAAGACCTTAGCTATTGACCCAAGCCATTATGGTAGTGACCTATATTAGGATCTCAGGTAGGGGGCTTAAGTGATCTGAGATTTGGCTTCACTTGTTTAATGGTAATCAGTTTGAAAACTTCTGAAACAATTACAAAATTTCTATTAATTTTGCATCATAAGAAAACTCTTTTCCCACAGGTCCTGGATTATTCAAAATTAAAATATGCAAAACCAGACTCTTATAAATTGAGTGATTTACTGACACTGAATTCTGGTGGAAAAAAACTTTGTCAACATAAATCTTGACAATGCGGAGATTTATATAAATATAATCCATTTATAGAGTGATTATCTTCTCACAGTTGAGATTCATAATATGAATATTATGCTTGCATAGTATAAACACTAACAAAAACTAATAGTTTACATTACATATTATAAACGTCGATGCATTTAAAATTTTTGAGAATGTACACTTTTCTCTTAAGCCTGCAGCTACGTAAAAGTAATTGATATAAAACTGAATTGGAGGCAATAAGCTTGTATAAAATTATTTTCTAAAACAATTTTTCCCATTACAGAGTATCTTTCCGGTAGCGTAGTTGGTAACGTGTGCGCCTAGCAATGCGGGGAATCCGAGGATACCCACTGTGTTGAGAAATTGTGTGATAAACAATTCTCTTGGAAAATAATCTGTCAAGTCGTCTTCACATTGCGGAGATTCATATACTCTTCCTACGGTGTGGATTCCTTCATATTGTGCAGATTCATATTTGATATACATATTTTTATATAAAAGCTCTACTTTGGGAGTAAGCATTGGATATAAAAAAAAATTGGAAAATCATGATATCCATTTTCTGAACCGAAACGTTCTTAAAACGCTGTTTTTAATATTGAATAATGAATATGTAGAATTATTGATTAAATAATTTAAAGCTTGATTTTTCTCAGATTCTATTTTTTTATACAATGTCGTTTTCTCAAGTAAATTAGAAAATTAAAAAAAATAGAAGTATAAAAATTCATATATTTTAAGGGTTAGTGAAAAAACTAGATCCACTAATATGTAATAAAATTTTAAAGCTTTCGTATAAACATAAATATTAAGGAAATTTTCTCAATTTATTTAATAGTTTTATTTTTTTAGTTTGGATATCGTATATTACTAGTTACGTTTCAAAGAACATTAATTCAATGATAACATGATACATAACTTCAAAACGATTTGATTGAAATCGTTATCAACATTAATAGTTATGAGTCTTGCAAATTATAGATGTAAACAATTTATGTTTCAATACACTCATACTACATTCTATACTTTTTTCTTTCCAGCTATTATGTCATATTATATTATCTACTGCACTCATTTATGCTGCCATAAACGATTTTCTTACCGATAAGTTCATACAAGTTGAATTGCAACATTGCTTTAAAATGGTATCTCTAAATTTAATATTCTATGTATAAATGGAATCAAACTCAATTTTATATTGTTACAAAAATCAATCTGAAATAAAATAGCAGCACACGGATATTCAACGATAGTTTTTGGTGATTTATATATAGTCAATATATATACTGTGAAAAAGAAAAAGGATGTAACACGCACCGAAAAAGCTTTGCAACGGGTCCAAAAACGTATATTGAATGATTTGAGCTAATGTCAAAATATTAAATAGACACAATATTGAACGGCACAAAGGTTTAATTTTTTGTTTTTTTTACCTTATCTGACATTAAATTTAATAAGATTTTTAAAGAAGTAACCAATAAAACCAAAGCCTTATTTCGTGATTGCACATTTTACACCTAAACCTTTTTAAAACTAATGTTAAAAGCTTAATTCAGATATAATTTCTGCATTTTTAGCTTACACTTATTGTATAAAACGTGTATTAAGTTGTATACATTTTGATTATTGAAAATAAAAAATACTGAGGATTAGATCTTTTTACATTTTCATGGTCAATTTTTTAGTTAATTGTATGTTTTTTTATACTTTTAAGCTGCTGAATAATTTAAAGGCTACATTCTTCATTCTCTGATTAGATATTTTGATTATACGTATCTCGTCATTTTTAGGTTTTAAATTACTTAAATTAATAGACATTTGCATATTCATAATAGTTACAGATTTCATTTCTAAAACATCTCCTTATATTATACTCTGGAAATGATATATATCATCATACTATTTCTCAAGAGAAACTTGGTGATTTACAATGTAATCGTCGAGCATAACATGATGTGAGAATTTTACATCTATTGTGTTTTTCATTGTTGTCTCGAATAAAACAAACAAACAGTAAGTCCCACGAGATATCAACGTCATAAAGCTAAGACTAGACTATACGAAAGTGTATATTATTTGAAATAATACTTTACTCATAATCTTTGTGTAATAAATAGCTAAAATGTAATTTAATACTGATTGTTCAATGTCTTAGAATAGAGAAGATATTTTCAAAATGATTGTAAATCCTCTGCTAATAAATATTATCAACTGAAAACTTACTAGAGATTAAATGAATGGAAAACAAAATGTAAACACATTCATCACATAGAAATAAGTGTATGATGCATAATAAAATTATACATAAAAAAGAAAAATATTACAGTTTATTGTCCAGACATAAGGATTCAAATGTTTCATACAGATTAATTAAAAAATCTTTCTACTTAATGATAAAAAAAAAATCTTCGATTAAAATGCATAAAAATTAAAAAAAATCAATGATCAATTTATACATTTTAAATTGTATTTTAATTATTATAATACAACAATATTTATTTTTTAATAAGACAAAATGTAAGATTTATAATACGTTCAGAAGTAAAACATTGATAAAATACGATAATTTTTAAAACTTTTTTTCTTTCCATCTTATGTTGTTTATGTGTACAGTTCCATCTAAAAAAATTAATATAAAATATTGTAAATTATTATCAAATGAAATACCATATATAAATAGTATACTCATATTATCAATACATACGGAAATTTAATTACTGCATTAAATAAATTTATTCTCAGCTAAAGTCAGAGGATGGATTATGTATGTGTATTTAAAACACTAATTCAAGCATAAATATAAAACCTTATAAAGTTATTCACTATATTATTGTAGAGAATTAATTTTACTATGAACATTCTTGTGTTTAGAGTATACTTCAGGCCTAAGTGTTATTCATACAGCAGAAACACTTACTGTTTTATGTTGTAAATACCAAAAGTGATTTATATCCTTGATACGAGCAATCATCCTATGTCTTATTTCACATTTCGTCTCCATACATCACTGTCTTAGAGAGATATATATTTGAATATTATATTATGCAAAATTAAGAGTCTTTCTCTTTATAAAAGTAGATAATAAAGATAAAATAACTTTTTTCATACACTTATTTTACAATATGTCCTCTTTGAAAGTGGGTAATATATAATATTTACACATTGTAAAGATGTCCACTCCGAAAGTAGATCTCCGCAATGCAAAGACATGCATTGATATATATTTTTTACGAGAATTGGTTGTATAATACATCTTATGCAATAGGCATCTAGTATTGCATTTCAGATTTTTTTAAATCACAAGATATGGAAATTGAATTTGCATTCTCCACATGCGAGTTGCACACGCTAACCTCTACGTTAGCGGACTAACTTTAACTACTTCAAAAATCTTTTGTTAAGTAATTATTATCGAAATTTATATTAATGAAAATACGTGCATTACTTATAAATCAAAATATAATAAATAAATTACGGAACATTCACTTAGGATCACATGAGGTAAATGATGAAATAAGTAACAATCGGAAATAAGAAATGTCAGAAATTTATACTGCAACATAGATGTTTTTATTATGGAATCGTATCAAATGAAGACTATTTTGTAATATATATTTCAGTAAAATTCGTATTTTTTATTCATATTTTTTCTATGCTTAATGTCTTGTTTTTATACGTTGCATCTTAGAAACTTAAGATTTCACGAAGTATCTTTTTGAATTCAAATTATTTTTTTTAAATCTCTACAGTCTACTTTACAGTCTCGAGTCGCTTTAATTATGTACTGTTTAAATTTTACTAGAACATCCATTCATTTCAATGTAATCTTGAAATGTATTCTAATTGATTACATTTATAATAATTATCCTATTGTAAATATAAATCAAACAAAATCTTAGATTTATTGTGCCAATATGTAATAATTGTGTCAATAAATTATGATAATAATATTAATTAAAAAAACACTTAATATTTAAATAAATCTCGATTACGTCTATACACAAGTAATATGGACAGTTAATAAGAAAATTTAAATTTAATCTTAAAGTTAATATTTTATAATACTGTGATCACCTTATATACCCATTAATTTTGTTATATTGCACAAAATTATAACAAACTTCTTATCATTATATTGATAACACATTCTGTAGTCTACGATAAGCTGCATAATAAATTGTATGACTCTAAATATTGCGCAGCTCTATAGAGCCATTTATAGAGATACATTTTTATGGATAATTATTTGTTTGTTAAAGGAGAAAATATAAGAGATCCATATTTTTTTCTTGTGATTTTTTGCTATTTTAAATTATTTTTTTTTGACCTCTTTCATTTTTAGTTAATTTGTGTAATGATAAATATACATAAAATATATATCTTGGTTTGATAATAAATGCATATAAAGTAAATGTAATATTATGTGTCTCCCCAGTTAGCATAATTGGTAGCGTACGTGCCTAGCAATCCGGCAAATGTGGGTTCGAATTCCCATCTGTTGGATTTTTAAAATCTGAAAATGCAGAACTGGATGCCCACTAGGTTGAACAATTGTCTGAAAAACAATTCTTGTGAAAAATCATCTGTCACGACGTCTTCACATTACGGAGGTCCATATACTATACTCTCAGAGTGGATATATTCACACTGTGAAGATCAATATGCTCTAATTTGGGAGCAAACGTGGTATATAGTAAGAAATGTTATTTATCTACTGCTATTTTTTACGATATAACCAAAATTCTAACACTTCAACATTACTAATGGAATATTATATTTCCTAAGTAATGTTTTTTTTTAATTATTATTTTTTTAGTATAATAATTACTAAATCAAAAAAAAATCACTTTGACTTAATAATTTGACTTAAATAATGTATAGGTGTTATGGTTACCTTAAAACACCCTCTTGGCATAAGCTCGCATTTTGGCGGATTAGCGATCTTAATGTTAGAGAGCGACAGACAGCCAAGGGATGACAGAGTAAGGCGAATTTATCTCTCACTTAACTGAACACAGGTATAACTCATCAAAGTTACAGTTAACTTAAAAGCGGAAGTGCTTATTTATAATATACGCTTTCGTGTCTATTATGCAAATGAATAATATATATTACTTATAATTGATTGTATTTTTTAATAAAGCAGAGTACACGTATGTACACACTTAACTACTTCAATAAAAAGCCACAAAACCAAACTTTTCAATTATTTCATATATTGACTGCGAGTAATTGTTTTGAATGCAAAACAATGCTATATCATTATAAATTATAGTCTTTTATGGGTTGATTAAATATTTATTATAAAAGCAAATTATGTATAATCCATTGCCCGCCAATCACAAGCTTAAAAAATTGCTTCTACGACACTTCTAGTTTTTTGAAGACTGCATCGTATTCGTTACGCTACGTTATACGTCTGTATAATCGGTGGCTTGCAAACGTGGCAGGTGGTTGATGCAAAAGTTAGACCATAGATAATTTATTTTTTGCTGGTGTTATCTAACGATCGTTACACCATGGTATACGCATGCGTAATGGGTATGGATGCGTGGTAGATCAAAAAGAGAAAAACCAGCAAAGAAAAATAAGTATAATCATCTTTTTGTGTCAAACTTTTTCTAATGAATAAGAAAAACAATTTTTTGTTTAAATATTTTTTATGAAAAATAATTGTTTATGATACTGTATTTCTTGTGAGAATTCTGATATTTAAAAAAAGCGAGTAGTTGATTGCGCAGTTTTATATGGCAACACACATTACTGATTACACGAGAATATACACTGGAAACATCCGTGTACTTTATTTCTGAGTTACATACCTTCTTCCTATGGAAACTAAAATGTATTATGTTTACGGGAAAAAAAGTTTAAAAACACATGGCAAACGCGAAATTAGTTTAAATGAAGCTTTTATTATAATTAGCGTACTAATAATTTGAATGTAAAACTTCCACATAAAAAGTTAGTGGAATGTTATAAACTTTGCTAATGGGAGTAATAAAAGTTTTTTCAAGAGTTTTTCTTTTGATGCTTCTAACGTGCATTAAAACAAACTACAAAGGTTCAAAAACCTCGTAGACGGTCTACGAATGGCGTAGATACATAGGTGTAGCAAAACGTTCCGGTGTGCATTCAGCTGTAAACAAATGCTTTCATTTCCCCCATGACGTATCATTACGTTTAAGCATATATGATTTGGTATCTCACAACATTTGCGTTGCAACTGCACTGTCTATATAGATTTAAACTTGTGTGATGATCGATGGCTGAGGTGACGTGTCGTTTTGATAAGAAGTGTATATTGATGGAATGAAATAAATACGCATGACATGTTGATTGATTATATCTTTATAATCAAAATCGTATAAGAGCTTTTGTGATATAATTTTGTATGGCTGAATGTATTTTTTTTTAAATTTCTTTAAATATAACTTGATAAATGTATATAACGTAAAACGAATATAATGTTAAGTTCCAAAGGTTCTTTCAAAAGTCTCAAGCATTAATAAGGTGACAATTTATTATTTATTTATAAATCTACAACAAACAAAAATCGATAGATAAAAACTAGCTTATAAATATTGTAATAATTCACTCACAATATTCTAAATTTTAAGTTAAAATTTGGTGAAAAATCAATTTACATCAATATAACCATCTACAGCAAAAACAAAAAAGGTGATATTTTCTTCATATTAAACATTAGAAACTACGTACTTACATCATTTTTTTTTACCTTTTAAATTTAAAATTAAACTAAAGGCAAATATAAGTTTAATATTTTTTACCTATATCATTTTTAATATTTTTATAAAATAGACTGCAAAACTTTTATAGGATACAATAATTGTAATATTATTAATTAGATTACATAATATATATAACGATTACAGCATAATACAATGCAAGGTAGAACGGACTAATTTTTTTACCTGAAAAATTCATTAAAGATGATTTGCTAAATAAATATGTAATAAAATGACCACCTAATATGGGTAAACTGGTAAAAAATACCACACTATTCTAAAGGATTTATTTTTATAAACGTCTTTTCAAAATAAGTTTTTCATAGTTATATCACTCTACTTCTTCAAACGTCATATTTATTCGTATCTGTAGTGCCACTAAAGGCTGCAGTAGACGAAATGTCTTGGGCATGCAATTTATCATAAGTGAACATTCAACTTAATGCAACATCCTCAAAGTATCACATATACAGTATTTACACACGAAATAAACATTTGGCTCACGCTATCAAATATTTATTTTTATAAATTAATTATTTGTTAGTAAATATACAACAGAACATAAGGTTATATTTAATTTACTGTATTCACATTATTATCATTCTTTTACCAAAACTCATTTAGTTAATACTACATTTTCAGTTGATTTTCATATTAGATATTCTTAGACATCAAGACAATTATTTAAATTGTATTCATCATTATTTTGTGACTGTTATTTATAAATAACATTTTTTTCTATTATTTGTCCAAAATCTTACACGTTCTTAGTTTTTAATAAAATTTGCATCATTTTTGATAAATCATCAGGTGTTTCTTCATTGAAACTTGGTATCAGGGACTAGAACTATTCACACTTTAGTGCATGCCAACCAAGGTATTAGGAAGCTGCTCCTGTAAAATTTCTAACAATTAATAAAGTATATCATATTTGCAAAGTCACGGCTTACACCAATATGACTAGTATGGAAATATAACCAGTAATGAAAAAAGAAGGCGTTTATAATAAATATCTCTGATAAAAACACCTTTTTCGATCCATAATAATATTTGTATACAACCGATGTATAAATAATTCTTCTTAAATGATCAGGAACTATAACAATACACCTGTCAAATAGCGTCAGCTAAAAAAAATTAATGGACTTATTCAACATTTGGATTCTGTTCCGGGTCCCTAAGGATAATATCAGAAGTATTAGTGATATCCGGAACCGGATCTACAAGTAAAATTTACCAAAACAAAAATAAATCACGATCAATAGCATCGTTGTTTACATACAATAATATTAAATCTTATTTAAAATTCGTAGAAGTGAAGTTTCCCGCATGCTTTAAAAACGTATGTACTAAATTTCATGGATATATTTATAAAATCCATTCTTCTAAGCTTATAACACCTTAATGTATTTAAAAAATATTTCATATTTTATGCCAATTGAATAATCTTTCATTGGTTGTATATTTATTCACATCAGTATATACCCGTTCAATTTAGACTTTATTCTAAATCCTTTTTTTTACGCTTTCCTGTTAAATAAGAGTTTAGTTAGTTTGCGCGTTTCTGATTTTGGGATAACTAGTTTAATTTTTACATTTCTTGAATTTCCAATTTTCTAAAATCTAAAAATACAGAATTGGATACCCATTGGAAAAAGCAATACTCACTGGCAAAGAATTCTGCAAAAGATTATTTATCAAAATATATCTT
>JAGVSQ010006493.1:0-16298 GCA_022683975.1 Rhyacophila evoluta | reverse complement strand
ATATCTTCACACCGTGTAGATCCATATGCTCCAAGTTGGGAGCGAACATGGTATATATAAAAAAATACTTCCCCCGCGAGCAGACGCAGCTAATGGCAAAAGATTCGATTTTGAGAAAAGAAGATTTATCAGATTTTCATCGTTGGTTATATTTCATAATTCATAGTCAACAATACAGTAAGTCAAGCAAAAAAAACAGCAAACGCGTATCAGATACTGTGATTTTAACGTGCTCGTTTTCGAAAAACTTATGCAAAAGTAAAAACTGTGGATGCACATTGTGGATAATCTGTATACTAAAATATGTTATTTACTATTTATTTTCTTACGAAATTATGTTTAGAATTTAGCATACTTATATTACCTCTTTTAAATTAGTTTTTTTTAAATTAGATGCGTTTTTGCTAATGGGGCAGAATAACCTACAGTGTGATTGTCACAAAACTATTTGAATTCAATTTTATTTTTCACATACAATGCGAGACGATTTAGAACAAGGCTTCGAAAATACATAATGATTTTATATATTAAGCACAGTTAATGCTTGAAAAAAAAATATAAAAATAATATTCTGAATATCCACTGTAGTAAAAACATGATATGGCAGGAAAAAAGTCAGACGAGGTGCCTAAATGCCATCTAACCTAAACAACTACATTTTAAATAATCCAACAGTTCATTGTACTATTGTAACCATTATAATGATAGATTAGACACAGACTAGTAATTTGGCCGGGTCGTAGTATAAAATGGATGTTTAATAGACCATATATGATGTGAGATCACATCTAAAGTAATCAATACAGTTTATTATTGTAAAGAAAGTAACATTACTTTACTGCCCGACAGAGACACAATATATTCCATAAAGTTTATTATGAAATACTCCCTAATGCTAAAACCTAATGTTTCTGTAGTATTCTATAGTATGATGTCGACCAAATGTATTTGTCTCGAGGCTGAGAGAAATCTATACCAACGCAAGCGGAGTGGAAAAGGTTATATTAATTTACTTAAGTATCGTAAGTAAAATTCTTAGGTGGAGCTGCGTTGTTTATAACTACATTAAGTATGACGACAGTAATTAATCAAAAATGTGACATTATCAGGCGAGGCGAGGCTAGTCGCCAACAGCCCAGCGAAGCAGAAGACATGGAAGTAAGTAAGTACTACATAGTTTGAAGAAGTTGTCCCGCTTTTAAAATTGGAACCCGCCCTCGCGCCTTTCCGGCCGACACCGGAAACAGCCGAGGCGACCGGAAATGTTGCCCGGCCGAGGGAACAGGGAGAGCAGGCAACGCGCGGCGAGGGGCGTAATCAAAAACGAGAGAGAAAAAAGTAGAGATAAATCCGGCGACGGGCAAAAGTTATTTCCCTTTTATAGAAATCGAGACGAGTTTGGGACTGGCCTAATGAAGGGGACACTATTATTATTGGGGCGAAAATTTTCCGCTGTGTATTTTTCTCGGTGACCATTATAAATTCTATGATTGAAGACTTAAAATTTACATTCAGAAACATCCTTAATCTTAATGACACTTAATAATCATTATACGACATTGAAGCTAACGATGCTGAACGGAATATAACTTTAAGTCGTTGCATTACTTATAACTTGAACCAAGATACCAATATTTCAACATATTGATATTACTAGCTACAGTTTTATATCTATGGTTAGCGATAAATCAAATCACTGTGTTTTAGCTTGTCTGTATTAAGTAAACTGAAAGCATTGAGCTATTACCGAGACGCATTCAGCAAGTCACGGTGCACCGTAACGTATGTTATTTCCATACTCAAGATCAATGGAATCTGACATCTCGTATACATGTACATGTATTCGTGTTCACCAAGCCTCATAGAATATTCATTCAAGCACATACACTTTTACGGCCTTCCATACGATACCATAAACATGATTAATTTGTTCAAACATATGGATCATATTAAAAACCTTAGCAGCAATTGCATCGATTATTATCTTACTAAATGCCGTAGAACAAATTATACACGGATCCAAATTACAACGTTTTGAGAATAACATTTATTCCGCAGATGCTTTTGTAATGAGTATTTTTTTTTAAATATTACATAAAAAGACACATTATTGTGAGACCGAGGTTTCCCGACGGCAAAAAAACAATATTTCCGTACTGTTTTCAGGATATCCTTTCTTTCCTTGTTACGTTCATGATTCATAATTTATGCATGTTCCTACTTGATAAATAAAAACATGATGTATTGTAAGCTTTCCTTGCATTGTATGTGTTATTATGTACAGTATATAGGGTCCATATAATTTATTGTATATTCGTTTATGAGTACCCTTTTAAGTGGCTAATTGATCTAAAAGAATAGTTCAGTTTGATCATAACATTCGCCAGTTTCCTTATAATCAATCATCGATTTTTAAGGCGATATTCAAGCGAAAATAACATTTCTTTGTAAATAGTAAGTTATCCAATACCCAACAAGCGGGAAGGGGAAAACAGACAAAAAAACACCAGCAGCTTAGTTATGTAGATCATAAACTAAATGTAAATAGCGCACACATATTACACAGTCGAACGCAAGCAAACACGTGGAAAGTATTGGAAAAGTTGAAAATGTGAAAAGTTTGATGGGAACTGTTATCGCGATTATCCCAAACTGAAAGCTTCAACTTTTTTCGCCCCATAATATGTTTTTCTTTCGATGACTATTATGTAAACTGAAATGTAAACCAGGCGAGAGAAGTATATTGGAACAGATAAAACGGGGCGGTTCGAATTACAACATTTATATTGATATTCAAATATACGACCGATTATGTGCCACGACGCTTAAAATAATATGCACAATACATAATAGACAAGACTGCGAGTATAGGGTAGACACAAAGTGTTTAAAAATAAAGGGCATGGAACTATTGATAGATATTATATAATATCAGTATATACCAACTATAATACGAAAAAATGACAGCCGTTCAAAAACAACACTTGCTTGTTGTTTTGGTATTATCTCAATCAGTTTTATTCATTTAAGTATAATTTATTATCTTTAAAAAACAAATAATATATATAAATATAATATTATGATTCATATTTACGAAATATTGACATAAACAAGCTTATCTGATTAATTATTATTATAATATAGGCATATATATAAAACGAAATATTCGACAGTTTAAAGGGTTACTACTTCTATTTTTCATCATTAAATAAAATTATTAGCTGAAACAGTCAAATACAGATTCACGAGCATATACAATGTCCTTTCATAAATTTGAACTATCGTATAAAGAATCATCAACACTATAAATACGAATACTTTCTTAAGTTTCTCTTAATAATACATATCATAAAATTGTTAAATTGTTCAGGAAGATCAAAAAACTGTAGAAAAAATAAGTATTGGGACATCAAAGAAAATGAAATACAAATAATGTTCATCTATGTAATTGATTTCCCCATACTTTTTTTTAAAGATTTTCTTGGTGCTCCCGAACAATTCAAAAAATGTTGACAATTTATGGCCATCGATATGGTATATACAATCGTTTTTCTCCTTAATGAATATACTCAATATACGTTTGAAGTGCGACACAGAGTAAAATTATATTCATATTTCGGAAAAGTAAAATAAGGAATAACAAAAAGTGGTAATTTCTTCTGTATTTGATATAATTAATTTATGTACACTATCTCAGTGACTCTGATAATCCTTGACGAGAATTTTTTATATGATTTTGCGGCAGATATGTCGTTAGATATATGTGAAATATTTAATACGGTAAAATATCACGTCTTCGTCTCTATATGGATATCAAAATGATGCCACCACATCGCATCGTATATTAAATCAATAGATAGTCAAAGTAATAGCGATCGAGTGCGACACGATATGTTTACTTTTCAGCATCGCTAGGTACGCTTTTGCCAGAGCGATGAAAATATAAACTGCGACAAATCTCTCTCCGATGTGAAATCTTTAGTGAAGCGAAACGAATTCTATATTCGGATCGATGGTGTAATAGCATCCCTTGCCGATGGGCGAGGGTGGGAGGGGGTGTGCAGGGTTGGGGTTCCGCGCCGGCGAGCAATAAACACGCGTCACACTCGCCGACCAGTCACTTGTAGTCATAGCGGCGAAGCTAGTCCGAAAGGTCACCCTCAAATAAAAACACATCCCCGTCGCTCACCAGACTAAATCAACTTTCGGTCGGATAATATTTTCTGTACCATTATCGACTGTAAATATTACGAAAGTTTTTGGCATTTACTAGCTAGTCACAATTCACTGCAACGACAATAACCAATAAAAACGAAGTATTTTGTTTTACTTGTCATTCGCCAAGTAAACTCCGATGTTTAACTACGACACGAATACATAACTAGGAATTATTCGTACTTCGACATACAAAAAATAGGGAAAACAAAGAGTAAAAAAAATAATTGAAATATGAAATGAAATGAATATGAAAAATGAAAAAAAAATTCAGATATGGAAGTTAACCAGTTTTAAATAATTTAGAATTTAAAATCAATTTCCACCAAGCACCATCAGTCAAAAATATTAATTAGTGAAAAAATACCCAGTTACAGTAGAAGTAATAAAATTTAATCAATCAAATTTGATATTATATAAACGACTTAAAACATCATTTTGAAACACCAGATAATTTAACCCAACAAACTATTATGCCGTAAAGTTTAGTTCAGCGAGTCTTAACTTTAAATCTTTTGACAAAACTCAACAAAAAGGACTTTAAACAAAATATGAATAAAAATAGGTATCTATATTAAAATTTAATATTTTATGAATACATAGTTAGTTATCTTGATCTATTTCAAACTTCAACAATAATTTGTAGCGGTTCTAATACTTGTGAAAGAAGTGGTCAATTGTTGTCAAAATTAAACTAATATCCGTTAAAAATACGTACAAAATGCGAAGACACCGTTCCAACTTGCTTAGCTTGGGTTGCTATAGAGAAATCACATAAGCAATGTAGTAGTTAAATTGCTTTTAAAAACAAATGGATAACACTCACCACACTGACAATGGGTACAATCGATAGCTTCTCTCATTACGATCGTATCTGTCTCGCTAATCGTGCTTACCTGTAAAAATAAACAAAGAAATAGGACGTTAGAATAACATGAAAACAAATATTCACATAGCAATACAATGTATAAACGTTGATCGGGGCATTATAAAGGTAGACGACTACAATACGTAAATGCTTTTATTTATTTTATGAATATGTTTATTTTTCTAATACTTCCAAGTAAATCTCTCACAATTACATTTTTAAAGGATCTATAAATATGCAAAAGAGAATTTGTGAGAAATGAAATGTAATAAAGAACAGTTTACTATACATGTATATAATGTGACTCGTTTAGTAAGCAAATCTTTTATCGCTAATCTAATAGCTACTGAAAAGTTGTTTAGGCTTAGTATTTCAATACATAAAAAGTGTAAAAATCGTTTTGATTAAACTGATCTGCAAACAATAAACATTTTTCTTGGATTTTAAGTGCAGAGTATTAAACTTTTTTGTAGCTATAAATTTGAGATAAAATATCAACATATATATTATGAATAAACTGGCTGTAAAAATTTGACAAAATACACAACCATCTACTCGGATTGATGATAAAATTTCGCGACACAGAATTATCAAAAAGAATTGAGACTTCATTCTACAATCGATAGGCCGTCATCGATACTGATGAGATAATCGAGACTATAATATATTGGCAACATTGATATACAATTTAAATACTGATGAAAGAGTATACTGCGCCACATATTAACCTTATATTAGCTGATCAACTAATTTGTTAATATACATACTGTATATGGAAGAGTTCCCTTTCTCTTTCCGGCGTTTTTTTTTTGCTATTTTTTTGTGCGATTAAATTCTGGCTACCAATTATCGAGGGTTACGCATGTATGCTCCATTTCGCGTGTGCCGTAAGTTGTGGACACACGTCGTTCACAATAGTAGCACCGGTCTAAGCCGGGCTTAAATCCATTATCAGAGCTATTGCACACTGTACAGGATCGGTGATAACGAGGGACATTAGCGAAGCAAAGTTGTAAAAGGCCTTTCTGGCCGCTGGCAGTCCGCGTAGATGACATGTTAATGTTATTTATGTTTGGTTTAATTGCTTTTTGTTCGAGCCCACATGACATAATCCTAATGGAGATTTTATTGTCCTACAACAAATACACGGCACAGACGTACACAGCACTGAAATCACAAAATAGTGCGTGACATAAAACCCCATAGAAGTATACGAGTATCTGTTTATTAGTCCCAATTAAATCGAACGGTCAATCTATAGTAGTTGAAAATATTCAATACACCTTGTATTATATTTCTACATTATCATTATACATACAAAAATATGTATACATTAATCGAGTAATGAAACCCTCCGTACAACTGATTCCACTGCTCCTTTGCAAATACATGAATAAATATTTACGTTTTATTAAAATTATGACGAAATATTGACTAAAATAATTAAATTAAGGAGATTCAATAGTATATTTATACAAATATGATGTTGAAGAAATACTGAATTATTTTTGCCCAAGCAAATTATGTGAGTACATATTCAAATACGAAAAATAATATTTATTTACTACATTTTATAAATCAAAGGTAAAATCTCCGAGGTGGCATTTAAATATATTTAAATGCCACCTCGTTTTATTTAAATTTGAAATTTATAATATTATATAAAAAAATAAAGCGCTGATTTTTGAAATTGAGATGTATATTCACCAAATTTTAGGGATGATAAAACATGAAGATACACGAATATGTACTATATATAAACAAACATACTACGTTATGATTATGGGGTATGCAAACATGTATTAGAGATAGAAAAATACTTCAGAAAAGAAGACGAATGAAATAAAATAACAGGGTAGAGATGCATTAAGCATGCAAGAGGAGTATCGTAAGCAGCCATTACTAACTTTAACGACGAACACGATGCTAATACATTTGCGATGTGAATATATACAATGTTTTCCAAAATGGCATCATCCAGTGAAAGCGTTAATAATTGCGCGGAATATAGCATCTCAGTTACATTGAAGTAATGAAAATTGAGTTTTCTTTTGATAAATGAACACTAACGAGCGAAAATCACAAGGACTGGGAAATTATGGTGGGCGAAAGTTACAAGACAGCTGCTCTCTACTAGAAGATCCCTCCTCTCTCTAGGCTTAATAATATTATTTTGACGGGAAAAAATAATAAAAAATTTACTTTACAAAATTCGCAAGATATTAATCATCGCTGGCTGAAAACTATTCCAGTGCGTACATATTTTATCAGGGTTTACACAGTATCTTTTATAGATATTAGATAGTGTAATATACACAGAGAGACTTTAAACAGCAAATATACTGTTATTATTTATTATTTTCCCTTATCAGAAATTTTAAATCTATCTGTTACACTTATAATACAGTAATTCAATTACTTACGATTATACCATTCGATAAATATTTTTTTAAAAAAGGGCGATCGACACAGTAAATTTTTATGTGACATATTATGTATACAATATACACGAGGAAAACTTTTTTATACTCATATCTACGAATATAAACAAGTGTTTACATCTAAATCTACTGGAATCAAAATGAAATTATCAAATAATAAACTAGGCGTATAATTAATTTTATAAAATAAACGACAACAACTGGGTATCTTAGAAGTTAAGCAATTTCTAACAACCAAGTCTTGTGGATATTAAATTCAAGATACGTCTTCACTGCACGGAGATCAATAAATTCCACATTCGGAACAAATATTTCCGGTAACATAATTATGATCTTTCAAAGAACGAAAAAAATTTAAGTTTTATCACCACGGATATCCATAGGATCTACTTGAGGAGCAGATATGGGGAAAATAAGGAGGCACTTTCAAAATATCTATCTAATTTGGATTATTATATTTATAAATTTAGGAATTTAATTTTTATGCTTTATGAAAAGTACAACTCATCACTTAGCTATACTATTTTAAGTCAAACATTTCATTCATCAGTCAGAGTCGACAACTCTGCAGTTAAATAATTCTGTTATTGGTATAAATAAGAACTCGTATTATTTAAAAAAAAAAACCAACTCACTTCTTGCGCGCTGCGGTATGGGGATATAGCACAATCGAAGATAAAGTTATTTGCGGAGGAAAATTAATTTTCAACTCAGCAAATAAAACGCAAACTGACAAGTTGGATCTATCGACAGTTTAATTAGTTGGGTCGCACAGATTGTGTACATTTCATAAATTGTACGCTGAACATACAAGCATATTAGTTTTACGACTATTATTTATATTACCAATCATTGCGAACTTAATTTGGAAGCAGAGACTTTAAATTGAGCTATTAAATTATGGATTGGAAATTATAGTTTACTCAAGAATATGCTATATTTAGGATAGAGATCTCTCTTCTCGTTTGAAACATTTAATTTTGTTATTTGTGTAAGAGTCACGTAGTAAATATTTCATACAATTGCACAATGAAAAAAAAATAATTCTGCGAATTTAAAAATTGTCGCCGTGGTGATTAATTTAGTTTAAGCAGAATACTAATTTTCGCTTGCATTCATTTAATTTCATTGTATTACTTTTGCATAATAGTATAATATAATATTCTCACACAGTATTAGTTTCTAATTTCCAAAGCAGTTGAGAAATATTGACTCAGTTGCTATCGAGATATATAAACTTTGTTTTTTTTTAGTTTCATTGTTATTTAACCAATTTTAGACTCTAACTATCAATCGACAGCTCGTTTTAAAGTCGTATATTTAAAAACTATTATTCTGTTAAGTATTTAGACGTTAATATATAATATATTCAATGTAGCGGTTAAAAATCTAGTAAATCCAGAGTATAATATAATTTTTCCATTACTTTTCACTTATGGATTGGCGAACGTGTTGGTAATACAATGCACCTACACGTGCATGTATTATAAATAAGTGAAATAGTCTCTGGAACCTCGTAATATATCAAACAATGCTCATTCAATCGTAAAAAAAAACATAAATAGATATAACATATTCAAGCGATACACGGCAATAGTTTTTGGGTGTACGTCAGCGATTGAAAAATTGGTCTTGCTTATTAAATTGAGTTTTGTCTATTATTTTTATATTTTAGTGCGGCAGAAATTATAAAAAAATACATGTAACAATAATTAAAAGGTGAAAGATATATATTTATTACACGAATATCCTTAGATCTGCTTACTAATTTTGCGCATCATCTGTAAATATTGTAAATTAATTTGAGTATGTCGCAAAATTTTATATAACGTACTAGAAGTATTGGCTCTTTTGATTCTACATGAATCACACGTTTAAGTGGTCAGACACTAAATAAGCAGTTACCGCTATATTCGAAGTGAATCCACGACGTTGTCCAACGGATACCGTTACGTGTATTTTTATTTCGACAATAATAATTTAATATTTATTTATTATTATGTATGCGAATAAATAAAACACACATACGCACACTGAGCGAGCGAGGTAGAAAATTAACGGGAAATCTGCGAAACGTAAAAATTAACACCGATTTTTCATCGGCCGACTTCGTGAATTGAATAATTTAACGCGCGAAGGACCAACGCGAGTTTCGTATTCGGAATGCGAATTTACATGTAGAATAAAATTATACAACCGACATGTGTTCTAAATTTGAAAATACGCTAACTTAATATTAAGGTACTACCAACTTAGAAATTTTAATAAGACGTCTATATTCGACCCCAAAGATTTCAATAACTATTTACCAAGTAATAATATTAACCTGGCCAATGTCATCATTAGAATTAAAAATGTACGAGAATAGGATTTCAGTTTAAAGTTGGTCACCATAGTTGGATTTTTTCATTTAGCCACCCAAAATTGGCATAAATAACGTTTTGTAATAATAATAATTAATGACGTTGCAATATGTGTATTATTTATAATTGACGAATGACTCATGACCTAAAATGTGCACACTTCTATATACTCGTAGATATAGACGTATTCGACCTGGTTTATTTTGTTGTTATAATTAAATTGTCTCTGACATCTATGGCGGTTAAATAAATTATTATATTGAAAATAAATTTCGAATGTTGCTTCGAACCTTCATTTCAGAAATATCATTTGCATGGCCATAGAGGAGGGATTCTTTTTTTGAATTACATAGTAAAATATCTGTCCAAAACAAAACCAGTCGTACAATAGAATTCGATAAAATAAATGGCGTCTAAATTGTTCATGTGACAATACAAACATTTTTGTTGAACAGAAATA
The DNA here is from genome assembly GCA_022683975.1 of Rhyacophila evoluta. Lineage (NCBI taxonomy): Eukaryota > Metazoa > Arthropoda > Insecta > Trichoptera > Rhyacophilidae > Rhyacophila > Rhyacophila evoluta. The sequence continues at coordinate 5,951 of JAGVSQ010006493.1, read as the reverse complement.
TCTACACAAAACATATTTTTTGTAATATTTGTCGATAACAATAAGTTTTAAATTTGTATTATACATACTTGTACTGAATTGTTTCCGATATTCTAAAAAAGAAATATCATAGTAATTAACTGATTAAATACATGTATAAATAAAATATGCAGAAACGGCTTGAACATAACATAGCATGTGTAATCCTGGCAACATTGAAGAAAATTGTTTACATTGATTAAAATATAATACTAATTACGTTTCTTATATCCAGTACTACCTATGCGAAACTGAAAACATCGTATACTTAGTTACGTTTCACCTATTAGGAACATCCGAAATTACGAAAAAGATATTATCATCACAACATGTAGCGCTCATCTATCAGGTAACATCAGAATATAATTTGATTACTGATTTTGATTAGCACGAACCCGCGCGATTGTGCGTGCACCCAACACAATCAAAATAAAATGTGTGCGTGCGTGCATACTCGCACCGACGATGCTACAATGTGTGCGAACGTGTCCGCGCACACGAGCAAGCGCGTTTATGCAATAAATTAAACAAATGAGCAGGTAAAACGAGCCACCGTCTACGCAATTACGATTCATGAATCACACACCTTTCTCTCGCCCTCTCTCTTTATTATCATTTTCGTTCGATACACGAATGCATCAAGGTATAATAACGCCCTTCTAATGTTTACTGAAGAAAATAGTTTATGAATGTAAATATTTCTATAAAAAAATCGACAATTTACTTGGGTAAGTCTGACATAAAATTTAATTTTACCGAGACATTAATTACAATGCATATATTCACACTATATATATTAAAATAACGCCAAAGAAAGTTGGATTATATGGCGTATGGAAATAACCAATACGGCTACAGACTATTTCAGTAGTAAATTTATTGCGGGCCACGGCGATTTTTACGTCAAGCTGACTTCTCGGTCAAACAAAAAACATTTATTTCCTTGTGGCCGTCCGAAATACGCTGCCAATCACATACTGCGGTAATGAATATCCAAGACTATACACGAAACGGTAAAATTAACCCAAATCGATTTGACAAGGATGAATTTATGGCCACGGCGTCATGTGGGGAGCGTGATGATCTCTTTTTATGCGGAAAAATATATTTCGTCGGTACAGTTGAATGCATGGCGACCTAAATATTGGGTAAATGGTAACACTGGGTACGTTTCAGTCAAATAAATTACATCGCTTTTTAATATCAAAACTCAAAACAGAACAGGATACGCGTGATGAAGACGGGGGCCTGGACAAGGTGGGTGGATGATGGTTTTAATTTAGAAGTTCATTGTACGGCTATATTACATTTAACATGTATGATAGCCATAGAGATAGAAAAGATAGTTGACAATTTCGGTCAGTATAATAGTCGCTAAACACTCGACAGCATATGAGATTTTTACTACGTTCTATGACCAGGTAAATAAATAATCTAAAAAAATAGGTATAGGGCAGTATTCGCTTGTCGCAGTCGGCATTAAAGTTCCTCTCATCCGGATTGAGAATAAGGTTACAAACGAAAGCTTTCAAATAAACATAGCGATAAAGTGTTAAAGTATAATCGAAATAATAATAAAAACCGATTAAGAAGCCCGAAAAGCCAATTTACGGCCTGTAAAACATGCAATGCGGAAAAATACCTTGACGTTAACTGCTCGAGTCGAAAATGATTTTCAAATGGCACTGCATACACTGAATTTTTAACAGGGAAGAGATTCCGGTTTATTTAAAACATTTACTCGTTTTATGGCATAACGGAAGCAGTTTTATTTACAAATTATTATGCTTCTCAGATTAGCTGAAGTAATGAAATGACCTTTGATCATAGCGTTTTAATTCTTATATTTTTCTGAATGAAATCTAGTAAAGGACAAATTTATTAATCCTCGTTATATATGTTTCATCAGAATCCATTAAACGAATCGGCAATGCATAAACGTCCATTAACACGTACGGCAGAAGGCTGTAGACGAGTGAAGTAACAGAATCAACATAATAATTAAGGTACGATCCAAATCACAATTATGCCACCGTAACGTATTGTTTATTTTATTTTTTCATTAAAAATGATTTCTTGTATACAAATTTTTTGAAGCTCTATAATATCTTTGTCTAATTAAATGATATAAAAATAAACTACTGAGTGGTTTAAGTTCTATTGGCGCAATATGTGCGATAAGATTTCAAAACATTTTTAAACTGCACAGTAATTGACTTGTCAATTAGATACATACTGTAAATAATTATATATATATATACAGGATATATACAAATGTAAGCCTGAATGAATACTGAAAATATTAAGAAATATGTACGGATCTATAATTCTTCATATTAAATCTGTAATTGATAATAAAGTAAATAAAAGTAAACATTAAAAATTTATTTAAATACATTATTGATGGGTATGATCATGTTATAAATAAATTCATTTGTTTATGGATATGTACTTACTAAGCATCTAAAACAAATATTCCAATTCAAATAAACGTTGACCAGATAAAGCAAAACAAGTTTATTGACGATAATAACAGGTTTACACATCGGTTGAGTAATATAGTGTACGTTGAGAGTGCATCCACACAATATGGATTCAAAAATATCATATTGTTTAGAAAACTTATATCGCTGGTTGCGGAACTTGGACGTTCTGAATAATATGGCAAGCAAGGACGGAAGAAGCAGTGGACAAAACACGGTGTCTTGTTACAACTCGAGCAGTAAACAAGTGTATCGAGTTGCCAATACTGGACCACAACTCGCAGCGTAGCGGATTACAAGAAGGTCGAACCAGATAGATAAGCCCCACGTAAGTATTATTATGATTTAAGTATTATTGACTGGTTGTTTTATACACGCCACTGTTAAAAGCCTGAACTGCGAGAATCTTAAATTAAGAAAATGTAATTACCGTAATATAATTAATGTAAATCACTACTTTCATATTTTTATCAAATGTTACTAGCTTTTATCTGATGATTTAGGACTATCGTAGGTGAGATACTAAAGTTTTGATAAAAATATGAAAGTAGTGATTTATTTATGCGTTTCAAGATTATGATCATATGAAACATAATAAATATACTGTTAATGTAAGATTAGAGTTTGATAAAAAATATTTATACAAAGTTAAGTCTGTAATAAAATTTATAAATGTTGAACAAAACATTTTTAATCGCCGATTATTGCGTAAATAAAAAATACTGTAATAAAGCCTGATAGTATCCAATATATTTTACAACGCATCCTGAAGTAATAATGATCACTACGCAACTTTGCACTTCGCATCGAATAGTTTTCGCAAGTGATAAATAAAGTTCAACCATGCTTGAAAGAGTTGTAAACAAAAGAAAAAGAAATAAAAAAGATAGAAGAGTGCAACGAAGCAAATTACCGCCTGCGATCATTTAGTAAGATAATCTTCTTTGACAAGGGGTAAATAAAAGTGAAGATAGGGCACGCTTTATGTAATGCTGAATAATGAATGAGGCATGTTTAGGCTCATGCGAGAGCACATACTGCAAGGAACAACGGTAAAATTATAAACAGTTAAAATAATAAGCTTAAGTAAAAATTTAATACATCTTTCGTGAATATAATCTACTACCACCTCCACTTTTTGACAGTATACTTGAATGGCATATTTTATGTTATTTTTAGTTTTTGCGGCACGTTGAACAGGCACCACACAACTGACTATAAGGAATCATTATTCATTTGAGCCATGCTACTTGTCTGTTGAAGATAGTATTTTCGGACAAACTAAGAATCATATCCCAAAAAAAAAATACTAGTGAATTATTAATTATTAATCAATATCAGTTCAATTTTCCATAATTTATACGACGATACACACAAATAAATTCGAACACATAAAAGACTGCGTCTGAAAGGTTGCGAATAAGAAAAAAAATAAGTGCACAGAAATTCAATTAAGTTTACTCGACAGTATGAGTATAATTATTGTCTAAAAACTTGAATATATTGGGTTAATTGCTGTGGTGCTGTGAACAATATTTGAAGAACACACGTGTATTGTTAAATTTGAATTCGACTCGTCTCATTAGTCGATGCTATGTTCATAATTGGTACCATTTATTTTTAATAATATCACAATGAATAATGTGAGCAAACAAATAATGGTATACTTTACAAAGATATCACATCAGTTCGTAAAAGCAAAGCATGCTTTACACGAGTTGTGATTTTAGCGACGGTGCCTCTTGCATAAAATAAATACAGCCTGAAAGGTGCAGCTAGAACCGGCTACCCCTATATGGAAAATGCTATGCGTTTATTCATGTATTCAGAAGCGTTTAGAGCCAGGTCCTTCGCTAGAAAACAGTGGGACGTACTTAAGTACACGTTTGTGACACTTTATGCAGCTCTACCAGAGACTTTCAACTGACTGCGATAAGATATTGTGATACGATTCGAATTATTCAATATCTAGAAACTATCCTTATATTGTTTTATCACGGATCGATCATTGTAGACGTCACTTATAGTATTACAAATAATGCAACCGTCGATACTTTAACAGGCTACTACTGGTAGGCACAATTTAGAAAAAAACAGAGAGAAAGATAGTTTGAGTAGTGGAATGTATATCATGTGTAGGTAGAGATTGTGATCGAGAATTTTCGAGAAATTTTGAATATTTTTGATTTTTTTCTTTCGAGAATTTAAAATTTTTCATTTATTTAATATATTGGATATTAAGCGTCGTTAATTGGATTACATAAAAGAATATTCTGAAAACATTTCATTCAGAGCACCGCACATTCCAATCACGACTTCAGCAGTGATTATATCGAGCCCTTTTTGGCAGAAGTTCGTAAACGGCAATTTGATGGACTGGCAAAAGATCGCAAGGCATACAGCAGCCGAAGTCATAATTTATGCATATAATTTCCTATTCTCGAGATTTAAAAAAAATGCTAAATAAGAGATTTGAAAAATCTCGAGAATTCTCAATCAATGTGCGTAGGTAATTTAGTAACATCATTTTGATTGTTTTCAATAACAAAATTCGATTATTCAAAGGAAAGTTCTTCAGTTACTATACTTTCTTTCATAATATGTGCGGCCAAAAAAATTGAGCGAAAAAAACACCAAATATATATATTTTTACGAAGACCAGGAATCCTGACCGACCGACGTGTTTTTTTAGTGCTAATTGTAAATAGTATGTGTGATCGCCATAAATTTCTAAAAAAATATTTTCACGCAAGGCGACATTTTCGAGCTAAAAAGGTCTCACATTTTTTCGACGGGGGAAAATTTTGCGGCGGAGGTCGAAAAGTTCCAGCGGCATTTTTGTGGGACGAAATATTATACATCGGCATGTCCCGAATGAAAGGTTTCCGCTTGACAGTATTTATAACTTGCATGCAACAAACAGAAGAATTCCACAAGTATTTTCGTTCATTTTTTCTAATTTATATGCAATTCAATACTTGATATCTCTGTGTGCATTCAAATGCCGATAATAACCATTTTCGATTACATTCCACCAAAATTATAAAAACAACGATATATAAATTTAATACATTTGTAGTTAACACTATCAACTATACACGAGGGAGTAATAAATACATATTTCGATAACTTGTAATTTTATGTATACGAACGATATTGCTTCGACAATTTCAGTGTAAGCACAGTATTATAAATAACATACCGCAGGACAGTATGAATATGTTGAAATAATGACCATTTTAAACATAGATAGTAATAAAATGATGAAAGGCATTTCTGTTTATAGGCCAGCTGCTGGGTAACAAAAAAAATACAAAACGAATATTAATTAAGAGTAAAGGTTTGATTTTTTTAATCGGTTTACGTATGGTCCAGTATGATATCTTTAGTTTTCTCCCTCCGCCGAGGTGAGCTTAATTAGCTAGGTAGATAAAAGTAACCTAAAATGGG
>JAGVSQ010006491.1:0-16299 GCA_022683975.1 Rhyacophila evoluta | reverse complement strand
GGAAAATAGATGGCAAAACGTCATAGATTGTTGTGGAAATTATTTTGTAAAAAAATATTAATAAATAATTTTAAAAAATAAGTTTGAAGTTTCCTATGAAAAACGGCATTAATTCCGGGACGACCTAATAATATTATAATATCGCCTTCGAAAGTGAAACATATAGATCTCCACAGAGAGAAGGTATCAATATTATATAAATGAAGTACAAATGGATATCCGCAATGTGAATACTTTTCCTGACATATTATTTTCCAAAAGAATTCGTTGTCAAATAATTGCTCAACCCATTGGGCATACATTCATGCATTTTCAAATTAAAAAAGAACATTGATTTATAATTTATAAGTAGTAGCCTTATAATATTCTTCAGAATCTAATATATAATAATTAGAATACTTAACGACGGCCTTACGCGACCATATTGAGAAGTAAATAAAATATCTATATTTCCTATATAAGAAAACGCGCTTTTTTTTTTACTTTTTCAAAATCTCAGTGCGTTTTTTAATCGATGGCGTCAAATATGCGACCGTTCAGAGGTCCGCTCTAAGTAGTGCGTGAAGGTTCAGTTGATATGGACACATTCGGACCTCATATAACACGGTACTTCTACAACAAGGTTTCGATATAACGCGGTTGACGAATTGTAGCATATTATTGTGTAACACGATTTAAAAAAAAAACAATCATTCAAAAATTAATCAACACGTATGCTATGTTGAATGCTATTTCTTATGAATATTTAGTAATCAAATCAAGTCAATGTCTTATAGTCAAGGATAAACAGTAATTCAATCTATCATCTGTTAAGTATGGTAATACTCTTATTTAGAAATTCGTATTTCATATAGTGGTATAACGTATTAAAATGTGTGTCAGTATTGATTTATAAAGCTCTTTTTGAACAACATATATAATGTGTATATATTTAACATTATTCATGAATCATTAAATTGGTTTTTGCGTACACGATATGTATATTTTATACGCGTGTATTTTCGGCGTTAATTTATTTATGTGCCGATGAAATTGCGCACAGCGTAGTGTACAAAGCGGAGGCTTTCCACTAAAACCGGCTGGTTAAATCACCTATGAAATGGATACCATAGCCCGTAGAGACTTCCCGGATTCCGCTAATGTAGTTACCGACCAGGGGTGCCGCATTTCGAATGCGCAAGTTGCGACGCACAATAGACCGAATCAAGGAGCAGCCGTGGAAACCATTTCAATTGCATTGTTGTGTCGAAAAATGTGAATCATATTTAATCCGTTTACAAACCACAACCTTCAACACGGTGGAATGACAACTAAAAGTAAGAACCGATCATATTTCGAACTTTCGAAGCCAACAACTGTAGATAACTTATAATAAATAAGCAATTATAAGAAAAGTGAAGTATTATATATGGATACCCGCAATGTGAAAAGATGTCTTGACAGATATTTTGTTCACAAGATTGCTCAACCATAATCATTAGGCTCATTTCACTTCTCGTGGACTCAAATGTGGTCTGCACAGTTAACTGAGTGTAATCCATCCACTCAAGCATGCACAAGCTGGTAACGTGTGATATCTGTGGGTGCGATATATTTTTTTGATAAAAAGCTAAGTAAAATGTAAATTCTGGCACATTTTTGTTATTATACATCTGTATAAATGTTATTAGGCGTGGCGTATTACTTATATTAAATTTTGTGTTTCTAATAATTAAATAAGAGATTTTTTTGAACACTACATAATTTACAGTATTAACGGCACTAAATACTGGAAAATAAATATAATACAACCGAAGAAATATAATAAAGTGATAAGTTAACAGTTTACTCCCACTATCTAATCACCTCAAATCAAGCGTTAAATTTGAAAAAAAAGGTTAAAGGTTATTTTAAAAATAGGGCAGCGTGGGATCAAACTCGCAATCTCCGGATCTGAAGCGTTCACGCCAGCCTCTCAGATACGGGAGAGAAAATGTATTATTATTATACATAATTGATTATATATTCAGGATAGTACAAATGCTTGAAGTGGCGGCCCTATTAACCATATGACCTATGTCGTTGTACCTATGTGCGAGCGATATGCCAAAAATTAGCATTGTGTTTGAAATATTCATTGTTAAAACCGACGGGATTCCGTAACTCATCAATACAGGAATGAGTCAAGGACAAACGAGTGGTGGAGTATGATATTCAAAGTATTCTTTCGCGCAATATCCGGTAAGTATCAAATCTGACTAAAAGGTAAATCATACAACATCAGCCGAAAATTTTACTGTGCGAAAAACCAACACATACGCATAAGTTTATGTTTAACTTTTTGATCAAATTTCTAATTAAGCAATGAGTGAGATGGGAAATAAAGTTTATTCAATAATTAATACTATCGACTAAAGTTAACGAGGGAAAATTATTTTGAAATGGAAACTATTTGAATTGTTTAATTCTATACATCGAAGTGTACTGGTAATAAGCACTAAGTCATGAAAACAATTTTTGATATAATCACATATAAAGCATTCATTTTAGACTTTCTACCGAAATAAATATATAAAAATGACGTAATCTTTTCCATGAACCGCAAATCCTTAACTAGGAAGTAGGGTGTAACTTTGATATATTTTGGGATTTAAAACAGAAACATTATGTAAACTGACTTAATGCATTTTGTCAATATACCTACTATATGATATTAACAAAATTTAAATAGTTTGGCATATTTAGAGAATGAATTATTGTAATTCAATTAAAATGTCGACAAATCCAGATTGGTTAATATTTTAAACTTATTTATAATTAGAGCAAACATGTGAATTATGTATTTTCAAATTAAATAGCTGATGAGGTAACTTTTATTAAAATATACGTACCAAGATAAATTAAGGAGACGCCGGATTGGCAATGGATTATATAGAACTGTGGGCTATGATTAATAACTTATGAACCTAATGTTATATTGCAATTATGATATTATACTAGTTATTGCATGCCAATAAAAACATTAATTCTAGGTAAATAATTGTTTTATTATCCTGGATAATGAAAATATAATTATATTTAAGCAGTAGTAATCAATACTAGTATATAATTATAATAAATGTATGTACTCGGCATTTTTTTTGTATTACACTATTCGTGAGATAAGGCCGATATTTCGTATGAAGGATATGAATGATAATGTTATGTGAATATACCAACAGATTAATTTACGAGATGTATTGAAGATACACTCGTTATGTTTTTGATCAAAATATTTTAATTCACCTACACGATTTGAACATGCGAACTTTCGCACATAAGCGAGACGTACTGATATCAGTTCTACGGTGGGTGTGACATATTTTAAGTGCAGATACAAGCCTAATATAAGTCGTTAAAGTTGGCTTTTCAAATTTCGTATCCATATGAAAGTAGTAAATTTACAAATAGTTAGGACTTCATGCCGTTCGTTTTTATTATTTTTTATTCGGCGTCCCTATCGATTGTCGTAGTAAAGGTTAGTAGGTACTAGGACAATAAAATGTTTAAACCATATATTACAGACTGGATGGGCTGTCGTAAAATAACTATTTAACTGACAACGCAATGTGAAATGTCGCGCGAAGGCTGGTTTTATCCGCTCGCTGCACGTAGTATTCCGATTGGGCCAACACTGGCGGGTTGATATTAACTCGAGCGGCAAGTGACATTTGCAAGTTCACCCCAAGATGTATATTGCGTGCCTGCCCCGGGGGATGATTTCTTTCGCTGAATGCATCCAGAGTACGCCGCTTATAACTTTACGATTCAAATGTCGTGTTATATAAAAAATAGGAATCTTTTATCGACAATTTGTATTAAAAGTTATATAATATTGCACGAATACCAGCAAGCGAATGGAAATCTTTGCTACTGCGTGAAAAAATAGTTACATAAGACGAACAGAAACTTGCAAATTATCAATTTATCAACGGTTACGTAACAATAAAATCAAATCAAAACGATTTGAAATCTTTAATTGATGACATGAAATTGAAAATTTCATTTTGTCTAAAAAGTTAAATAAAATTACATTCATAAATTGATTCTATATTCTACAGTATAATAATATATTTGTATTATTTAAATTTATTAAATAATATCTCTATTATTAGACATATTAATTGTTTCCAAGAATGAAAAAAGTGTTTGTTCAAATATGAATACAAAACGAACTGTTTCGATACAATTTGAATTTTAATTCTAAATAAATAATGTTATTAAAAGTATTTTCGAACTCTATATGTAGTTATAACCATTGCATTGAGATATAAAAGCATATTCAACTGCATATCATATTTAAAAAAAAAAACCTTACAATCTCGCTAAAAATGTATACTTAGTAATTAAGAATAATCTAGTAATGTGGTTCATTTTAAAAACGCATCAGGCAGACTAACTTATCATTATCAATGTCTACGAAGTAATAAGTAGTATGCATATTTTTCACGACATATTTTTTTTGTAAAGTTAACGGTCTACGACTTCTACATCTCTACGAGCTACGACATTTATGACGGCGTTCTGAAAAATAACATTTGATATTTTACCAATACTCTCCAGGGCGGAAAACGAATTCGCGGAAATTCTTATAAAGCGATACCTTATCTTATACTGCAAACACAGTATAGAAAATAATGTCGATTGATTTTTTTCTCAAGTAGAATTGATAAAATATGAAAACGAAAGTATAATTACAATTTAGTATGAATGAAAAAGGGCGATGGAAGTGAACATGAAAATATTAGACCTTAGAGGTTTCTTTTTTTAGAAAAATCTAAATTCAAATCTTTTTCATCGAAAGAATTTAGCGGAAATTATGTACGCAATTTCATTCCACTGAACGTATTTTGTTAGTCGAAGTTATTTGATGGTTATCAATATCATTGGAAATGAAAAACCTTAAGAAATGTTATATCATAATCTATATTACCAGGGACAAAATAAGCAGATAAACATAAATAGCCATTGTTTGTGAAATTATATTTACTCAATTTGTAGAAACGACTATTTTTGTGTCCAAAGATCAATAAAACGAAAGCTTGATAAAATATTTTACGAGATCTTTATCTTATATGGAATAAGTATACAATCGTTGTTGGATAAAATGAAATTTTCAGGATACGGTTGATAGAATAAGTATGCACACTAAAAAAATCTTCCCGATAGCGTAGAGGTTAGCGTGTGCGTTTAGTAATCGGTGGAATGCGGGTTCAATTCCCTATCTGTTGGATTTCTAAAAAAAACGAAAATGCAGGATTAGACGCCCATTGGAGTAAAAATAATATGTCAAGACGTTTTCACATTGCGGAGATCCATAAACTCCGCTTTCGGAGTGGATCTTTACACCATATGCTTCACTTTATTAGCGAACTGTAAACAAAATCACTCACCATGTCCACTCCGAGGGTAGAGTATATGGATCTTCGCGATATGTCTCGGCATATTATAATATTTTTCACGCGAAATGCTTAGATTAACTAAGGCACCACGACCTTTATTTCTGGATTCTTAAAAATCCAGCAGATATGCGTATCCAACCTGTGATTCCCAGATCTGAATCGTGCACTTTACCGGGGAAGCAAATATATAGTCATGTTAATATTTGGCAATCGATTATCTGAAACACTGTCAGTTTGACGAAACATTTAACTGAACTGGATTACAATATACAGTGACCGCCAATACAAAACAATTAGACACGTGCGCGTGAAGGGAAGGAAGCTACGTATATAATATTAAATGAAAATGCCTTCTAACCCCATTACTAATAATAGCTTGGAATCTGTTGACATACTCGTCGCGGGTTCGGAATTCATATTAAATTTTCAGGTTTAATTAGCGTACAAATTACAAAAATTAATCAGTAAATATTTCGGTAACCAAAAATGTATCGCGGGTCCCACATTTTTATAAGCTTTTTTTTAACAATTATTTATTATCATAAACCGTCAAACGTCAAAAATGTATTACGTTGTGAATATAATTTTAATTTTACACATTTTTTTATTGAAACGGGAAGGTAATATTTTCACCATAACCATGAAAATGATAATCGGGATTTAGCCGATCCTCGATGAGTTTTTTTTTTTCTTTTTCCTTCCATATCCGCTTTTTAAGTGGAGTATATGTATACTGAACGGTGCCTCCGAACATCCCAACGGGTGGCTAATATGATCACATTCTCCCATCATGCCAGCATTTTACATCATTGCCGGAGACATCCTATAATCTAGATCATATATACCATCAAACAAAAACCGGTTGGCTTGAAGAATAGGCAGGTCAGGTTGAGACTTTCTTGAGACATTCACGGGGCCGAGCCAAGTCTACTGACGTAACTACACTCTTGTAGCGATGAGAAGGTGAATAGTCCAAATTTATGCGAGCATAGTATTATATTATATATTGATTTTTATGCGGTAGCCCTGATGACATAGTTGTTGAGCCCGTGGGTTTCGGAATCGAATGCGGTTACATCCCAAGGCCGCACTAAAATAATGCATTACTTTTATTATGGGCTGAGCGATTAAAAGACTCCAGGAGTCAGTTTGACCGTTTATTGAATAGTTACACCATTTCGACATGGGTTCTAGAAAGGATATTTTAGAAATTCTTAAAAATATGCAACTTACAACGAGAAGATTTTTTCACCAAGGCTTATGGCTATAATCATACGCATTAAAGTGCACGCCAACCAAGGTCATAGGCTGCTACTACCGGCAGACGTTCGTTACTTTGGAAATTACTTCACATTTGTTACGTCACGTTATACCCACAAAGGGTGAGGAGGTATGTCGTGGGTTTGAAATAAAAGTAAATGGTTGAGCGTTTGGCAATATTTGTGGAATTTTTTTTTTTTTTAATTCATCACGTCTTCACTTAAAACGTATCCAGGTATTCAAATAAACAATTTTGTATCATTCTGCGAAGATTTAGCGGTTAAAACTTCATATAAAGTCAGATGGCATAAATTACCTTAAGCGAAAACATCGCGAACTAAAATACACGACATCAAACCATGAGGCCGGAAAAACTTATGCAACAGTTGGCACGAATGTGACTATATTATTTTTACTGTTTCAATTTTTTAGAGCGTATCTAAAGCAGGTAGAAGCACAGTAAATCCACAAATTCCATTGCCACTTTCAGATATGACGTAAGCTGTGTCGGATAACATTAATTATTAAAAGTTATAAGGATCGAAATAAATAAATTCAACGGATCTATTATATTTATATAGTCTGCAAATAAATGTATATCCCTTCTCTATAAAATGATATTTAATTGGCTCCGGTACAATGATTGTGGTGTGGAAATTTTCGCTAAACTAATTGGTGTTGATTTCGTGACGTTCCGAGTTTCGATTATGCACAATAGTGATTGTAAAGTTCACGTTAAAAATAGCGAACAATTCTCAAATCATTAGAGTTAAATATACGGAACATATAGAACCGAGGTGACAAATTTTTATTTAATTTTCACTGAATGATATAGATTAGTGAAAAACTTCTATATAGTCTACTTAGAGGGTATATTGAGGGTAGAATATATAAACAGGGGTAGAATAAGATAATACTATTTTGCTAGTGATATGTACTATTGTAATAAGTAGTATTTTAAATTTATTTAACTATTGTATAACAACTCAAATATATACACGAGAGATAAGGAAACAAGGTTCTGTTTTATGGTGAAAATTTCTTAATAGGATGACAATTTCTCAATGGTGAAATTTATAATTTACGGTAAGTCTCTCAGAAACTAAGCTTTTTGGCGTGGTTCAACTAATAGGCTATAAAATGTCAAATTTTTACGTTGTCCCATCGGTCGCATCATATGGTACTTAACTGACCCTGAGTAGTATACATTATTTAAATTTTGGGCGACATTTCCCTCGTCCGTCACCCATAAAATGGAGTATATTCCGTCGTGAGTTGCAATTACTAGGATTGAATTACAATATATTCATCAATTCCCGTGATTTTACTTAAAAAAAAAACAGCAAAGATGAAGAGACGAAACGTTTTGAGTAAGTCGCAACAACAGAACAATATAAACCTTAGCCTACCTTTTTCTAAAATTAAAAAACAAATGTATTCCTATATTCCATACTGTTTTGTGTCAGTATTTGCGTCTAGTGATTGTTTGCGTTTGTTTTTTAGATTAACTATCTCAAGATAGAGCGAGACATAAAAAATGAGAAACCTCAAAAATTCGATCCGATTCCGAGAAAATTCCGAGATTTCGAATTCAGGAAATATTGAACTTCGAGTTACAATTTATTTTATTTTCTTGAAATGTGCAATCCCATTTACATCCATATCCCCGTTCTTTCTATTTCTATGCTCGCTCCCTGTGCGGAGCATAAGGCCACCACGTGGCACCTCCATAATTTCCTGCCATCCGTTAGTGGCTTTGCATCCGTTCTCTCAAGCCACGCCAGCTCTCTTAATAAACCGCCCGACTCAATTTATGTTCAGGAACGACAAAAAAAAACTTTGGTGAATGTGTATATGGAGTTGGTTGGCGTGTGCGGGGGATTTTGCGTATTTCATTTTTTTTGTGAATTTTGCTTAATCTATGGACGATAGAAAAATTAAGTTGAAAAAATGGCATCAGAATCGCTTTTTCGATCATGAATAGAGTTAGCTGGTTTGCAGATTAAGTCATCGATATGAAGAATACAGTAGCTTGTAAAACAGATGCCTGTGCCTAATAGTAGTGACGAGGCGGTTTAATTTTATGAAGAACTCGTTACTAAGATAACGGACCATATCGTTCACGTATCCTAAAATTGTATTTTATTAATTTAAAATAATCTATCAGATTTAGTTGATTTGGAAGATAATTAATGTATCGTGTCTAGGGAAATCCAATTCTATCATAGAAATGAGAGATGGATTGGATTGGATAAATAGACTTGAGACGTATCTATTAATATTGAAACTTAATTCGAGTCATTTATAATTCATATTATTCTAAAATATGACATATAATGCAATTGTCAACCTATTGTTTATGCACAATTGACGCCAACAGATTTCTCACAAATCCTATTAATCTTTAACGCCACATTGAGACTAATAGCACTATGCTATGTGATCTTCAATGCAACTCCAAGTGATACATTAATATTATTATACTGAGAACTTAATAAATGTCATGCAGCCCCCAACGGAATATAATACCGAAGTGTATTCCCTAATGTTTCAGGGTTACTGCACCGCTAACTCGAGATAGCATCATTTATTTACGAAAGAGCCATTTAGGACCATTGCTCATTCGTGGCAAAATTTACATGCCATAAAGAGTCATTTCACTTCGACGATAGTAACAATGTATATTTGAAATTTACTTTTCTTATTCGCATTAATTTCGACAGAATTGTCGTAGACATTTGTCTTGGATAAGTCGTAGATAATTCGATCGAGAATATTATTCATGCGTTTTTTTTTAAATTTAAATTAATAGATTCATAATAGTTTAACATTTAAAAGATGCTAATAAAATAATAAGTGAGGACATCATGGTAAATATATTTTAATTTACTTTAATTTAATTAAAAAAATAAAAATTGGGCAATTGAAAATATTATATTCAATTGCTACCGAAAAATACAAACAAAACTAATACTGATTCCTTCTTGTTTTGTGGAGTGGTTGTAATAGTGATATGGCGGCAAATACTTTGGGTAATCCGACGGTTTCAGAATTGTTGTTTTATGCATGTTCTTAAAATGAGTTTACAAAAACATTCAAGAATCCTTGATTATATCACTTTCTATCTACAGCTTTATGTCTTACTGAGCGAATTGCGCAGGAAAAAAAGAATGCTGCAGAATCAAGAAAATATAGCTATTATACTTGCGAGCCACTTCTTATTGGATCATCATAAGAATTATCGCATTTTTGTGAATCGACTTTATATAAATGTCATTTTAACGTCTATCATTTTGTTCATATCGAATAATTCAATGTATTAAATAGAATTATTACAATGGATAATAGTACATGATATCACAAAGTTTACGTACAAAGATACAGTTGGTGCGTCTTGATCTTGAAGTAACTAAAATACGGTAGTATATCTATGGGCGGGGTGAACAACCCACATAAGTAAAAAAAAATCAATAGAGCTTTTTTTGTGAATAAATATATATTTTTTAAGTATACGATATTTTTTCTTATAATATAGATAATTTCCTTTTATTTTTCGCCTATATCCGATAATCTTGTATCTGTAGAAATTTCCGGATAATAAAAATACAATATCTAATTGCGTGCATTTATAATAAAACACTTTCCAAATAGCACTTGACTTATCTGATCACACAAAAATGTGTAGAATTTCAGTGATTTAAATAATCAACAATAAAAGAAGATATTGAATCTTGTGACTTACGTCGGTGTGCATCCCGGTTACAGATACTATGAGAATAATTTTGGCGGGCTATAAGCAAATAGAGTTTGAAATTCATACTGATTTATTTTAGCATTCCTCAAAAAATGCTACAAGAATAGCGTAAAAAATATGAATACTGCTTCTCCCGGTTCACGAAGTCAGATATTCAAACGTCGACAGTCATCTCAGGAGTAAGGAGATTATAAGCGCGAGGGAAGGAGGTACAAGTCGCTTGGCATCGGCTTATCTCGACTGTTTCACTCGAATCTTCAACCCGTTTGAAACGTATAATAAATATCACGTATTTTCGGGAAAATTTCAACAAAAAAATAACTAATTGACTAAGCTGTAGTGTGCAGCTAGGTTTGCATTCAATTTTTATCCAGGCGCCAGACCTTTTTTTCTGTCTTATTGCACATGTATTTGTGTCGTTTCTTAGAATTAAGTGAAGGAAATTAATGACATTATATACTCATAATAATGAATACATCATATTCCAGGATACCGAAGCTTAAGTTTAAATGTACATTACCTCTGTTATTTAACATTATTCACAAAAAACGTTTTTTTTTATTTTTATAGTTTGTGATAAATTAAAAAAAAAACAGTATTATTGTCAATATATTGAAGTGACTTAGAAAGTGAAAATTAGAAGAAAAATCTTGGATACATATTTTAAAGTACGTACGACTCTTATTACGGTACAAGATTGTATGACTAATATTTAGAGCGCTGAATTTATTTTCATATTATTATACTACTATTTTTTCTATCCAGGGTTTACAAGCATCTGTATACTGCACCCGGTCTTTTTCTCGATGTGACCCCGACTACCAATCACTCCAGCTACCCTAGAAAGCGATTCCTCCATTTTGTCAATCTTGGATTGCCATTTATGAAACATTTGAATTTGTAAAATTATTTAGAGCCTGTATACGCTTATTATGGTAGGAAGAAAAATATGCGGTAGTTTGTTGGAATTATTCTATCGATATACCGTTCGTAAAAATAAATAATTCAGGTAATAGTGACAATTTATTAAGTCGATAGTCAACGGGGATTCAACGGGTTCGCTCTGAATAATATAACGGCCGGATTACACGGCGTGACGACTGGAGTAGGAGTGAGTATACGGTATACACCCGCCTGAATAAGTGATATCGCCGGGAGTATTTCGCATTCATTGTTGTCATGGTCTATTTTTACCATGTATAGGTTAGGTTAGGTAGGCATCGTCGGCGTACTTTCTTGGTACGATCTGAAAGGAATCCCCTATTTGCCCTCACGAAGAGCAAAGGCTGACGCCGCCAATATTAACAGATATTGCTTTTCCGGCGTTCGTGAAAATACGCAGCGCGTATAAGAAAATGCATTCAGTGATATTCATGATAACATTCTCGTACTTCTTCGAAAAAATGATAAACTGATAAATAAACAATATGTTACAAATACTAGTGGAAGAAAAGATCTATTTACAGGGGGAAAAAATCTGTAATATTTTACGTAGCTTTGCTTAGCTTTGGGGGATATGTTTTTCGTATTATACAGTGGACTTATATTAATAATAATGAATATTAAAAACAATATGGTGTGTAGTTGGAATAACTGTTATTTAAGACAAGTCAGGCAGCGATGCTGAAATTGAAACCTATAACATAATCTATCACGACGTCTTCACATTGCGGAGATCCATATACTCCTCTTTCGGATTGGATATTTTCACACTGTGTAGATTCATATGCTCCATGTTGGGAGCGAAGATGGTATATATAAAAAAGAACGTTTTATGTTACGAATGCCACCGAAGAGTCTCAATCGCGCTATTTTCTTCTTCCAACCATCAGAGTTTCGTATTCATAGATAACCATCAATTATATTATCCACGGAGTGTCTTCGGCAGACACAGAAGCTGATGCATTACATGGAAAAATACAAAGCACTACGGATGAGGAGTGAGAGAAGTAAGATATAAAAATAAACGAAAAAAATAATATTAAAGATACCTCTAAATACAGACCGTTTACATTTTTTGATACGTAAAATATTAAGCTTTCACCACGGTAACATGAAAAATTCAAATCTTAATGAAGTTAAAACGATATTTTCGCCGCTGTTTATTTAACGTATTTCACTCACTGTCATATACGTTCTACGTTAGATTTAATTTAACAGAGTATATTTTTAATGTAGTAAAACCACACTCAACAAAAATGACGTAGGAGAGTATAACAGTATTTAAACTTTCAAATCACGCGTTCAGTTTGAGCTATTTAGTTATATTGACAACGACATTTTCAGTATTTCACATTTACATTTACAGATGTCGTGACATTTTTATTCGATAAATTCTTATCGTATATTTTTACTAATGAATTACATATAAGAATCTACATAACTTATCAGGTATGTTCAGTTGTCATGTCAAAGAATGTTTACTGCATTAAAAAAACCTACATATTAATTTGATAATCTACGGCCTCCTTCAATAAGGTGTAATATCACCACCATTAAGGGAGATTAACGTCAGAAATAAACAATAGGAAAGTTCAGCGATCGGTATGCGATTACTTCATGACGACGCTAAACTTGTCAAAATTAATTTTGATAAGGACGTATCAATTATTTATCATAAAACTTTACAGACAAGCTGCTTACATGCAATTTTAATGCACACTTAAATCGTGGTAGATTAATGACTATATATTTTTTTTAACGAAAATGCTTTCACGATAATAAATAATTTGTTCGAGCAAGCGAGTGCATATACAAATAGTACGTACTGTTCCAAAAGAAAGATAGAAAAGAAAGTGAAAACTATTTCATTTAAAGTTAAGTATTTTCAAAGAAGTTCATCGGGTTCAAAAACCTTAGATCCGAAAATTTGCGATAATTCTCGGTTGATATAGTCAAGGTAGTAAAACCGAATGACACTTAAGGCATTAAGAGTTAAATTAAAGGTTTTACGATTTAAGATATTTGCCCAGGAAAGTGCAAGTTATATCAATGAAAGGAAAACGAAAAGTTTTTAAAATCACTCAGACGGATTCGATTAAAGGAATAATTTACTGCACAACGTAGTCAACCTGTTTATGTGTATAATATTCAAGAGAACGTACCGAAAACTTTACCATAAAAATATATATATCTAATAAAAATGCTATAATTTGCCATTTATGATATTATATAAACGCAATCTTTAAAATGATCCGTGTATACTACGGTTCTTATTCATTACTCGGTAGACAAGCCGGTTGCGCTTTGTAACTGAACGTCGTAGGTTTAAATCTCGTGAACGATAAAAATAAAGATACAGGATTGGAATGGCTGACAACCAATTTTCGTTAAAACTGTCCGTCGAAAAGACACGTGGTACTGAGGAAATTTATTTGGTTGACTTGTAGAACGGATATGGTAAGCATATAGAAGTGGTAAGTTCTTAAAAATATGTATTTTATTGTATATAGATTTGATAAGTATGCAATAATAAACAAGAAGATTTTTTCAGTAGTACTTTTTCAAGTAACCCAAAATTATGTTAAAAATCTAAATTAAAGTGTGTATGTACATCACAACATCATATTAGTTCACTTCACTTGTATAAGATTGAAATTTAAATTAACCATAGCGCACCGCAACTACAATGTCTTGTAAGATTCTCAGATGTGTAATGTAATGAATGTTTTACGTCACATATGAAACAAATCATAAATCCGTATGAAATGTGTAGGTCGTAGGTAATTTTAAGGTGGCAATTCTTCTAGGGTCTGTCGAGTAACGGTAAATTAATCGTATATGTACCATAATAATAAGTATAACATGGCATATTGAATTTAAACTTATTGAGGCGATGAAAACTGATTAGAATTTATAGCTGACGTAATATACCAAGCTAAGTGCAAGTCTTAAGTAGTGGATAGCAAACTAAAAGTGGATTATCGACGTATCATTAGTCTCAACTACGATGTCTTCAAGGACTATGACAGCCGGAAAATGGTTTCTTCTTCTTATACAGCCAAATAGATTTCTTCCATCAGCCTCTCACGGGTGAGTGACAGTCAGCCTTGGAATCTACATCACCGAAAAAGGCGGAGATAACGATTGAGTATAATAAATACTTCGATTTTCCAAGGACAAACTACAACAATCACGATAAAAAAAACGTTACACGTGTAGCAGGGCTAACACCTTTTCATACAAAATACCAATGGACGTATAATATTTTATCATTTTATCAAAATATACATGTATTTTTATATTTCGTGTACATTAATATTTGAGCTATTAGAATATATTATAATATTGTAAATATAATGTATGACAGTAATAATGACTGTAATCAATTGTCTTTGTATTCCTAGTAAAGGGCATGCGGAGTTAATAGTAATTACTGGACTCCATAGACATCTATGACAAAAATTTGATTTTAATTCAACCAAAAAAATCGTCCGTGTAATATACAAATATATTTAACAATTGCTTCGTAAGGTGCAATTACAAAGTATTTTGACAGAAAATGAGACTGATGTTTATTTTCAATAATATGAGGTACACTTCTTCTTCTTCTCATATCATGTTCGCTCACATTGTGAAGATATCCGGTTCGAACGTGAAATATATATGGATCACCGCAATGTGAAGACGTCTTGATAGATTATTTTGCACGAGAATTGTTTATCATACAGTTGCTCAACCCAACAATCAAGTTACGTGTTCCTGCAATATTGGCGACAATATTCTTGTGAAAAATAATCTGTCAATATGTAAATGTTTTTGCGTTACGGAGATTCATATACTGCACTTTCGGAGCGACAAATAATACACATTTTGTACAGTAAAACAGCACGGTGATATTAAGGAGATGGAAAAATTGAGTGTATTTTTATAATTTACTATATAATCTATTATGATGTAACTTAGTTTTTCAGAGTTTTTAATTTGATGTTGTAAAAATATAATAATAATGCACTGAGGTACAAAGCATCTTTCGACAGCTATTTAAAAGTGCAAGAAAGATATTCTCACGGGATAAATAGACGTAAGCTAAACAATGGAGCTTTATAACATCACATTGTTACAAGTTTAAGAATGTTTTTAATCCACGGACTCAAATTTAATGCGGAGTTCTTAGCATGTTGCGTTTCTTCATTAGGTAGATTGAAATTATATTATGAATAAAATTCCACTACGCCCTAGGCAGTAAATCTGTCGGTGTAACTTGTTAAGATATCAGCGATGACCAACCTTTCCGTATAAGGGAATTCAAAGAAATTTGTAAACGTTAAATACCAATGTTGGTCTGTCACTAGTTGACTAGCTGAATCTGCGAAATTGTGTAATGTGTGAGTGAGATAGAGCAGTTACTCATAATTTTAAAATGATGGAGGTGGTGAATACACAATTCAGCGAACAAAAATAGCGTTTTTATTAGATAGGTATGATTTAAAAACGTCGCATGCGTTGCACTATACTTTATAAACAATAATAAGAAACATGGACTTATAATATATTACACAAGTATATTCCTATCGTTTTAAGAGATCGTTTTTCAACTGCGTTCGCTCCGAATGTGAATCTTCCCGTTGCGAACTTTTATGTGTTATAATACATACTTCACAAGCATCGAGTTCTGCGTCTTTGACTTTTTTGACTGGATTTTTTAGAACTATTGTGCAGCTGCGGGATATGAATTTTCGGCTACGGCCATATAAGTTAATCAACTCGGTCAACTCGGTCAACGCGGCAAACACTAGCGAACATTAAGCTATTAAATTTACAATATGAAAAAATTGCTCTAAAGTGAATGTTTTAGATTACTAATATTCATAACTAGCTGATCAGTACCCGGCGTTGCCCGGGTCCCTTTTTGTTTCGAACTTG
>JAGVSQ010006490.1:0-16299 GCA_022683975.1 Rhyacophila evoluta | reverse complement strand
TACATCACCTTCATCGTCCAAATCACTCGGAACATCAGATAAATTATCTTCAAAATTTTCCTCTGCGAACGTATAATCCTCTACATTCTTATCCATATTTGTGGAGTAATAAAAAAGATAAAGGAAGTCAAATCGTACGTAAATCAAAAGAACAGATAAACCAGCTAGGAATAAATTTTCCCATAAACTGTTCCAATTTTTCACAATAACATAAAATTTCACAGAAGATCACAAAAAATAAAAAAACTTGATAAAAACACAAATGTTGATACACCAAAAATGAATGTAAGAAAGTGATTCTGTTATGTTACACACGATAGTTTGTGATGAACTAAATTGTATCTGAACTAAAAATACATTTACAAAAACCACTTACCCTGAAGTAAAATAAATAATGCCATTCAGAGACACTTTAAATATATTTTTAACACCATATAAAATAAATAATGTCATCAGACACTTGAACAATATTTCTTCAACACTTTACCACTTGATTTCGTAAAATATTTAATTCTTTTGACCTGCCATCTATTGAAAACATATTTATTAAACACCTTACATAATAAATATTGTCATCAGACACTTAAAAAATATTTCTTATCCACGTTACTACTTGAATTCGTAAAATATTTAATTCTTTTGTTCTGCCACCTATTGAAAAATTGCTTGCGTTCTATTGAAAAAATGCTGTACCACCTATTGAAAAATATTTATTTTAAACAATATTACAATATTTTGAATACATATACTACCATCTCTCGATGAAATCGGAAAGAAATATGGCTTGCACATGTAAGTTTTTTCAAGTCAAAAGTTCATACTACCAAATACCCATTTTCGGGTATGCGGACCTGCAGAAGTGCGGCGCGAAATACCCACATGTGGGTAAGCGGACCGGAGTGTGTTAAGTTATGTACATTCAGATTATGGAATAAAAGCTATTTTAAAAATTGAGGGTTGCATTCTTTTTCCTTTCCACAGTCGATATGTTACAGTCTCGGAGCAGACATGGTAAAAAATACACTTTGTCCTCAAATTGTTGCACATCTCAAATATCCCATTAAATAGTTTTTTTCCTTAAACAGTACAAAACATAAATAAGGTTCTTAAACCGTATGTAATAAAAAATATTAAAAACATGCATTATCTCTAAACAAAGATTTTCAGATTGCTCTACCGTTGCATTGATGTAGCGATATGTAAGTGCTTACCTTCAGTGAATCACTGCTTATCAAGATAATTGAGATATAACACGCTAGTTATGACCGGGTTCGATTATTATAAGGTACATGACATACAATCAATCTGTGATAGAGCGTCAAGGCAAGCTCAGTTTCATTCGACCTCCACACCCGTCACGGAACGTTGGGACGGAGGAACGTGATACTTCTGGGAAATATACAATACACCTTACAGAACCCACCTGCGTATGTGATGTCTGAGGCGAACATGTATATAAGAATCCATACAGATAATGAAATCGAGCCTCATATCGACGGTATAAAGTGAAAAATTTACAGGAGTGTGTAGAAACTGATCATTTTGATATAAAAAAAACCCATTATAGACGATTTACTCTTAGAGCTGCTTACGAACGAAATCTCTCTGACATGTACGCTCCCTATGGGAAGCATCCTCCCGGGTCATATCAGAACTCTTCAGTTCCGCTGAGTACATCCTATGGGTGGTACCCAGCGGTCTTCCAGGTTGCCGGAATCCTACCGGTCGGAAGAAGAAACAAGCAGGAGCCAGAGCGACATTCTTTTGATATCTCTGAATCCATAACAGCAGACTTATATACTACAGTGTAGGTCACACATCCGAATGAAATAGTCAAATTTTCTTGTGACATTTTTTCGATATATTTAAATGACTTTGAATTAGCAAATTAATACGGAACATACATTTAGCATAGTGCATAAACATGGTATTATTAAGTAATTTTAAGCAAAAAGTGGACGTGTTAACTTAGCACTTTAATGCATCGATATTTATAAGGCCGAGGCTACGATAGATGCAAGTGAGCAAGTTAGCAAGTTGTTTTGACGATAACGTGTTATCGCGTTGCCGAACTTGCTTAATCACCTATTTATAGCTATTTTGCATCTCTGTTATCGACGTTCTCCTGCTGTCGTGGCATCCATCGAAGCCTCAGGCCGCGGGGAGGATAGCTGAGCGTCCGCGTCAAAGTGACCATGACAGAGATGCAAAATAGCTATAGCAGGTGAGTAAGCATATGAGCAAGTTCGGCAACGCGTCAGTCACAACTCGCTCACGTGCTCACTCACATATTTATAGCTATTTTCCGTGTCCGCGGTTTTGTGGCCGTCGCTCTGTTGCCGTGGCATCTATCGAGGCCTCAGCGTAATACGGATTAATGATGTTATTTTTATTTTATGATCGGCTGTCTCGATCACTAACTGGTATTTGTATCTTTAAAAATTGCAGCCATCAAAGCTTCTTACATAACTGGGAGTATCATCCTGAACAAAATACAGACTGTTCTGTTCGCTCGTCGCATTTAACTGCACGACTGAGAGCTATTGTAAGCAAATAACTCGGCTTACCAGTTGACGAAAGGTGGACCAGAAAACTGCGGACACAAATAACTAATAGGTCATATTAAACCAAAAATAAACCGACTAACTTGGCATCTGGGAAACATTATAATTAATTGCATTCACTCTTAAGACAGTTGCATATATTTAAAATATGTTGGATAGATTTATATTAATATTATATATTTTACAAACGTTTATTTTTCGTTTAAAAACCAAATTTTTACCAGTTTTTAACATGAGTTGAAAGCAAATCAGTGCATCATTAGAACAATGAAAACTCATCTCGATAAAAAATTACATTTTGGTATCTAAGTAATAATCATTGAAAATAAACTGTTTTACTACAATAAATCAAGCACACAATTATATAATATTCAACATCAAACCTCATATATTTTTAATTTTTCACGAAAGACTTGCCACCAAACGAATTATGTATGTTATAAATTGAGTATTACTAAATTTCAAAAACTTAGCAAGTACCAAATAAATTGCGAATCCTTTGGAAATGCATACTTATCATTCATTTTAGGAAATCTTATGGATTCCTTTAACATTGTGTACATTGATATTAATTTCGTACATTGAAACTAATATCGTTAATGCCTGTTGAGATTTTTCTTATCAAAACACCGACAATGATATGTTTATAAACACAACCATTCATAACGCAATAATGCACAAAGGCAAAATGACTTAACTCTCAGTTTTATCCAAAAATAATAATATGCATATGTAACTTAATACACGTTATACCAAAAGCATGTAATCCACAATTGCCGAATTAGTATCTAAATTTAGTTTTTAAGTTTGAAAAAATGAAGCCTTATGAAATGTGTGACCAGCTAAAAGGACTTCCAACACATCAATGACATTAAAAATATAAATTATCATAAAAACAGATTAAATGAAATATCAGTTTCTTAGTCTTTATGCACTTCAGAGCTGTGTATATTTATTATTGTTACTTTGGTCCAAAATCAAAATTAAATAAACACTTTTGAGTGGCTCCATTGAAATTTGTTCTACAGTCGATACGTTTTGAACTTTCAGCTGATCTTTCAGCAAATATAATTACATGTATTGAACCTAGTCATTATAAATATTAAACATTTTAATATGGCTTCGCTGGCAATCTTTTTGAATTCGTCTTTCGATTTGAAACGTGACATATATAAGTATGCGTCCATATTTTTACTAAAGGGATATCTTTGTATGTGATCTCCAATATGCCTAGCACATACAGCGTCGACTATTATCCACTGAACAATATTACAGTTTGTTGTACTCGTTTAAAGACATCGAGTTATACATTCGCCTATTTATTCACCATTCAACCGCTAGCCAAGGATTTCTAACAGTATTTTATCGCCGTATCACACACGATAAAACTTTTAAACGGTAAGTTTCTCGGTTATCACAAAAACTAAGCGCGTACACAAGTTTTCATGCAAATACTAAAAAAATAAACCGCAGGTAAAGAGTACGTACCCGAAATAAGACAATGCATCACTTACCGCTATCCGTGAACTTTTAAAACTACTCACAGGGAAATTCCCATGATATATTTTATTGGCTTCAATTGGAAACGTGTGGGAATATATATTAAAAAAAAAAAGAACGCAGAACATAATGCTACGTCCGCACGGGCTAATTAATGATTTGTACGGAGACGCTGTTTTGTTAATTATTATTATTAATTCACACATTCCCGACTAGACAATAGAGTCTGACAATGCGCGTGGAATAATTGCTACTTCCATTTACAGTTACTTTAAAAAATCTATTTACGATCCACGAATGCATTAGCAAAATCGTGAATGAGTCACCATACTGATGTTACAATTTCACCATCTCTCCACACTGATTCAGTAATAATCACGAAAATTTAATAATATTCCATTACCGGATGGCGGATTAACCGTAATAGCCGAGGATTTTTTTTATCGTAATTGTCGTTTATCGAAATTATTAAATTAGCAACGCATAACGGAATACAAATAATGTTAGGAGTGTATTTTGGCACTATAATTTTACGAACGGCAATTTTGTTAACAGTCATTAAGTGCAGTGAAAATGGATAAAAATGAGATAACTGCGAAGATTAAAGCCTGCTGCATATACATAAATGTATAATATATTTATATGGACGGAAAATCGACTATACTTTTACCGTATATGCTGATAAATTGAGACAGTACTCAAGTAGTATTGATACAGGTTAATTTCAATTAAAATTGCCTTGAAAATAAGCACAAAAAAATATTCAATGATATCTAAATTAGTAGCTTATATTTATTTTTTGCGATACTTTTGATTTCAAAAACAGCCTACAGGAAAATAAAGTCCAATGTTAAATTGAGTATAGCTACTTGGACTCGATCACGAAATTCTTTGATTTTTAACTGAAAAATCATTCTGGGTAGCATTAAACTATACTTCACAATGATGAAATAGATAATTTTACTCGTAAATGTCAAATATGGCACGACTTACGCCGACAAAACTTCTTTCTTGGAGTACTAGAACAGCGCTATTATGGTGAATTGAAAACGACCTACAAATGCAGAAGAAATACTCGCCGTTTCAGTGTTCGCTTTTGTTTTCGCAACAGTTTTGACAGATCAATGTGTTTTTTTAGATTAACCATTTACAAGAAATAAATTGGTTTGTTCTTGACAACAATTATCAAATTACTCCATATCAACGGTCGGCAGAAAAAAAAGAAATGCACGCAATTGTATATATTATATTGAAGTCTTCTTATGTCACCCGAATTGTTCGCGAATATATATAGACTATGTAAATGAAAAAGGACGTAACCCTCAGTCTTATCAAAATATGTTAACAATATACACAACTTAATACACGTCCTGTCAAAATAATCTACGCTCAAATACCGAATTGGTAAATAAATTTAGCTTTAAGCTTAAAAATAGGATCTTCTGTCAAATTTTCCGCCAGAAAAAAGGGCGTTTAATCAGTTTGATTAGTTTTACTCAAATAATATCAGATTGTATAAATAAAACACCAGTTTCAGTATTCCTACACTTCAAGCTTGTGTCTATTTAGTAGTTTGAATAAGGCCCAAAATCTTAAATCGACATTTTTGTGCCTCCTGTAAAATTGGCTGTGTGAATTACGTCGATTCCTTTCCACTGTCGATATATATGTTACGAACACTTGCTACAGTAAACCTAACGTCACTGAATACAACATTATACATATGATAAATCTTCGACGGAGATATAATCGGACGCACTCATACTCGAGGTATGATTGATCCGGATTAACTTCAATTACAATTTAACGAAAAAGGAATGAGTACAGCATACAACAATACAATCTGCGAGCACCAATGTAATAACCTTTCTCGACTAATTTATATTCATGAATCCAGACTAGATGAAGGAAGTCGTTCGCAATTGTCTATCTGTTCAGCGACTCGATATTTAGATACACCTTGCACAACGCTGAGCAGCCGTACATACCTAAAAAACAATCACATTGCATCGAGGTATAATTTGGCCGTTTGACAATTTGCTGACCTGGGAAATAGGAACCACGGTGCGATGTGGGGTCGATGACTCCAATCGACGCTCAATGAACTATGTATATACACTTATAACGAGCAGATAAATGGATGTTAAAACAAATTATAAAATAACAAGAGACAAATTTCGCTTGAGCTATCTAAAAAGTGCGGTTGGGAATGCAAGCAACGAATAAAGTAGACGATGCGGAACAGATTTCAATTTCAATCTCTACGTGCGCGAAAGGTGGTTTTTAATAACTTAAGTCTATGAGAAAGCAACTCTTGTTTTTAGAGTAAGGCCGAAGCGAAGATGGCAGAGCGACCATAACAGAGATGGAAAATAGCTATAAATAGGTGAGTGAGCAAGTCCAACAGCGCGTCAGTCACAAAAACTCGCTCACTTGCTCACTCACATATTTTTGGCTGTTTTGCATCTCTGTTTCCGTGGTTTTGTCGCCGCGACATACATCGCACCCGTAGCATAAGGCCGAGGGTACGATAGCAAAGCTACGGCGGCAAAGCGACGGAAACAGAGATACAAAATAGCTATAAATCGGCGAGTGAGCAAGTTTTGGCAGCGCGACAACACGTTGTCGTCACAACAACTTGCTCACTTACCTATCTATAGCTATTCTGAGCTTCTGTTGCCGTCGTTTTGCCGCCGCCGCTCTGTCGCCGCGGTATCCGTCGTAGGATCGGCCTAAGACACCAGCCAAAGATATGTCTTTATCCGTATTGAAGTCGCTACAAATTTAAAGCTAGATTTTAAAAAAATGTTATCAGATACCGGCTGCATCATGATCAAAACAATGTCTTATCTACGTTTCTGTGTTCTCATATTTGATATCAAATCTAGCATTCTTTTCAATCTTACAGTTAATATTATCGTGGCAGTGAAACATCATATCAATACATGCCTAGATA
Source organism: Rhyacophila evoluta (assembly GCA_022683975.1). NCBI lineage: Eukaryota > Metazoa > Arthropoda > Insecta > Trichoptera > Rhyacophilidae > Rhyacophila > Rhyacophila evoluta. The sequence goes on along the minus strand of JAGVSQ010006490.1, from coordinate 9,279 downwards.
ACAATATGTTGATTAATAATCTGAACATTCTTTCATCAATTAAATACACAATTCTGGTTTTGTCAATTAATTATATTACTAATCCACGGTGGAAAGTTGTGAAATAGATAAATTATTTAAAAAATACATAGGTATGACACAGATGCCAACCATTGCGAATGATAACATGTCTATCTTTTTATAAGCTTTTATTCAATACCAACACTCCGAGTATACTATTAAGCCCTTTGATTCATGAAACAAAATAATAAACAAAACGGCTATGAAGCGCGATTCGAAGAAATCAAATTTCATAATGATCCATCAATTAAGACAGACGTAAGTCGCCCAGCTGAAGGCTTTTATAGGGCTTCGCAAGATAGTCTCTAGTCCGGATTCAAATCAATATTAATGGCCGAAGTGAGTATACGAAAATTTCGTCAAAAAGATGATACAGTCGATTCATCGGCATGAATTAACAAAAATAAATACGTGACAATGTCGCCTAAAATAAACGAATGTGAACCGCATTTAGAGAAAAAAAGCCAATGTCACAATTTTCACAAAAGTGAGACAGTAAGATATTATCAGTATTACCAGTAAATATGACTAATCACTAACGTTTAAAAAGAAATTACACTTAACAAAAGTGATTAAATCTTATTCTCACCATATAGTGCAATGCTTTCGCATTCGGATTTCTTGCAGATTCCTCGAAGTCTCCCACGCTCTTGCTCTTCCTCCAAGAAGAACACCTCTTTTGTAAATCGTCACTGCCTCCTTGTAGTGCTGTGACAGAGTTCGTTTGATCGTCAGCGCTACTTCTGCAACTACCCAATTTCAAACTCCTCCGATTGCCTTCCAATCTCATCAGGATGTCTTTGACTTTTGAAACAGATTCCACCGTCTCACCATTACTTAAGCTTTTAACTGATTCTCTTTCGCATGGAAGACTTTTTGGAGATCTAGAAGTGTCTGATATAAAATTCTTTTCACTGCCATTTTTATCGGGAGTTGTGTCAATATCTATCTCAACATTACTTTTCCGACCGGGACTGTATTCCATTCCATTAGAGCTGAGAGATTTGCGAAATGTATTAATCCCTATTGAATCTCTATTTCTAATTCCGAATCCATCTTCTAATTGTGTGCTGGTCCTTTTGAAGGCCGGTTTACCAGAATATACACTTGCAGTGCGAAGAAAGTTATACTCCTTATCAGGATTCAAAACACTTGTATTGTCAACATTTTCACCATTCATTGAAGCTATAACCTGAAAAGGTTCAGCATAAATGTGTTCCTGAGATTTACTTTTCTTCAGTGCTCCGTAAGGTCCATAGATTTCAGGGCTGCGTTCAACGAAAAACGTAGATGTCGACTCCTCCTTATTTGTACCACTGCGAGGTGTTTCTTGAGTTGGGCACGTGCAACCAATATGGCACTGAAACTGTCCAAGTTTCTTTTCGTTGTAGCCGCATTTTTTACATTTGGGTGAATCTGAATTCTTGACTGGGCTACAGAAGGTACTCAAAATTAAATTCTTGCTTGTATAGTCCTCAGCTATGCTACAGCGAGAAGGCGCTTTGTCAGAATTTGAACAGGGACAGCACGAATCAGTCAGGGAGGTCCTCTTTGAACCTGGGAAAGACCCAAACTTTTTGTATCCACTAGATATCCTGGAGCTACTTCCGCAATTGAAAGAGTTAAAACATTGTTTTAAAGTACTCGACGACTGTCCATCTGACGAATTTAAGCTACCATCGCTAGAGTTGAGTATATTTTCTTTATCAGAATAGTTTAAGTTGAATATTTCCGTGCACATGTAGTGGATCTCTTTAGGCTTGGCTTCGTTGGGTAGATTTTCGTCCTTCGAGCGCCTCTTCAAGAGAGCTGTCGATGGTTGGGTATTCATTCTGCTAGGAGAATCTTCGGCGTCGGAAATATTGGATACATTTTTATTAACGGGACGGGGTGACAAGACTTTCATTCCTTTTTCATGTTTAATCAGAGCATTCTCTATTTTATCGAGCATCAATTTGGATTCTTCTTTTGTACGGTGTTGCTTTGGAGATTTGACAATTTTACCATCTTTTACTCTTCTTTTCATGTCAACTGGTGTTTTCGGCGGAGAAGCAATATCACTCCCGGCAGCGGCAAATGTTCTGGGTGGCTTTTTGGGCGGTGGTCCAACTGGAAGCGGTTGTTTCAACACTTTCTTCAGAGTATCTGTGAGTTCATTACAACTTTCGACACGATTTTTATAAATAAATTCAGAGATTGAATCAGTCGATTTCCTATCATCGTTTTGTTTTGGATCGTTCGTCAAAGTATCTCCCTTGTTAGTGCCGCTCTCTTCAACACTATGTTTTAATATTTTTCTCCTAGTGACCGATTCATCTCTTTTGCTCGAGTTTTTACCTTCATAGTTATCCCTGATAGATTTAAAAGCTTTAATTTTGGGAGACACCTCGATATCATCCAAATCATCAGAAATGAGATTCTCACTCTCTGAGCTAACTCCACTGTCTGAAAACACAGTGTCGACTTTGAGATTATGTTCCGGAGATTTTTTAATAAATGCGTTTTTATTTCTAGGCTTTATTACTTTGGCATATTGGTCTAAAATGTGTTGAGGAATTTGTCCATCAGCACGTTCATTCGACACATCGTTATGAGAATTTATCAGAATTTGTTTATCATCATATTTCAAGGCAGGAATACTGATCGGAGACGATGAAGACGGACTTAAAATATCTTTTTCGCCGACTGACTTATCCACTAATATAGGAACAATATCAACGTTAAATAGTGTTGTCTTAGAATTGGGCCGACCATAATCATTACTTTTCTTTGTTTTAACTGAAAATTCAAAATTGTCTTCCTGCATTTTAACTTCTAGAAGAGCACCGAGTTTTTTAAGCTTGTCTCTGGTTAAAGCAGATCTATCGCTGGCCTTATAGTCATTATGAACAACTTCATCGGACGACCCGTCACAACTACTGACACTATTATTTCTGGAATCTTTCAATTTTTCACTTCTATCGCATCTAAATGCTGGAGTTCTGTGAAGTTTCCTAGAAGGATCACTAAGCTGTCTCGAGAGACTTTTATTTTCAGGAATATCTTTCCTGGCATTGTACGCAGTATGAGAACAGTTTTTTTCGGATCCTCCATCAGATTGTGTACGTTCTGGCAAAAACCTTGATGTTTTATAATCTAATTTGGGCCTCAATGCAACATTGTTAGGTGTTTGTTCCTTGGATCGCTGCAAGGCTTCGAAATTCGCAAGTTTATCAGCATTTAACTTTATATCATTCTGAGATTCATTCATTTCGCACATTTCTTTAAGTCTTTTCCTGTTCCCGAAATTGCAAGACGGTCCAAATTTTTCTTTTTCACTATTATTAGCATTCAAATTATTCGAAGAAGTCCCGCTTGCCGGCAAAGCTGCATCGTTTGTTTCGCACTGAAGAGTTCTCTGAACACCAAATTCTTTAAAATTATTGGAAGTCTTCTTTACACCCTGATTATTTTTATTATCCACAGAATTATCACTCAAACCTTCGAAACGATTTCTTATTGACTTTACTCTGTTTGCCGAATTCACATGACGATTTGAAGCCATATTAGTAAATTGCATTCGAAATTTAAAAAGCAAACAACAACAGACAATCTGTTAGTTTGATCTTGATTATTATATCAGTCGTAAACATTATTTATTGTACAATGTACAAATCACATTTACATTTTATAGATTAATACACACGATCACAAAACACAACATATTATTATTTTTGAGCAATTACTCTCAAACCGAACACTTGCAATTCAACGAAAAATCAGCGAATGACATGCTATCTATCTTGTTATCGAAAGCAAAAACAAATGAACTGGGAATTATTATTGTCGCTCGAATTATTAAAGTGACAATGCGGGTCTAAAGTCTTAATGTTAGTAAAATTTACCAGCAAGAGGTAAAGTGCGAATGTTATTGCGGTTGATACGTTCGACCACTACTTCCGTCGTGCAACACTTTTGTAACAGGCTCTTAATCCGCATATTTTTTCCATTCACCACTGGAATTACCGTTGTCACATAATTGAACGCTTTTATCTTATACGAACGCACTTTCTCACGCGCGATAAAACAAACCATAATAAACTACAACAAAAAAAACTCGACATAAGAAACCTGTTGCTTCCAAGATGGACAGTCATACAAGTGCATAAAATATAATGCTATGATATAAACACGGAACGAGTCATGCATGCGATAGTTTGCAGGTGTATTTCACCGATATTATAACAAAAATGATGGAAACTCTTAAAACTTAATCATCAGCTTGTTTCGCTGCGATCTGATGAGAAGATATTAACACGAACAGCAAGACATGCGACCGCAGCGACGAATTATGACAGATGGCCCTGTTCCATGTTTATTCAAAACTGAAAGAAAAAGAAATATGGCGGCCATTCAATAGTATGAAGATAGTATCAATTCTAAATAACAAACAGCTGTCAAAAGGGTTGCAAGTAAACATCATCGATGCTATATTATATTTTATTTGTCGTTATCGGAATTATAGATTCCCATGATAGCGACTGGCTTTGCTTAGAGTGAGATAATAACTAATACAGCAACTGACGACCGTGTCTTTTGTGAATCATTCATTAGGTTTCAGTTTTTTTAACATAAACAAAAATTGTTTGAAAATTCAAACCTCCGTAAAATAGACTTTGATTCATTAGTTACATTTTTATTGCATTATGTTGGCTTAATGTTTGTGCTGAAAAGGGTATTGATTCAATAGACTACTAACCTCATTTATTTTGTAATCATATTACTTACACCAACCCAGTGGCGAATTTATCAATAGACGCACAGAGTGCGCACCTAGGTTATCATAAATGAAGGATTAATAAAATACAATACGCGCATATTTTTGCTGTGTCAAACTAAAAAAAAGAGAAAGCACGAATTATGGAAGGATGTAAAAATTTATAAGTAGCGTGAGACCTATAAAAAAAGTATAAAGGGCGCATCGATTTCACTTGCTCCACGGTGCTAAATTTGTAACTACGCCATGGGGTAGCTACAGCGAAATTATCTCCTCAGAGCCTTGGGGGCCTCAAAATTGAATTGCGCCTGAGGCCTCTCAATTGCTGAATGCGCCACTGCAGTAACCTCTTCTTTACTTGCATTTCGTAATAGGTAATTCCTGTTGTTGTTATCGGGAAATAGCTGTAGTAAATAAATACATATAATAAAACATGTACTCAAGTTTTATTTATTTAATTAATATCTTATCAGTAAATAGTAATCTTTCTTCATATTCTTACCCTGGATGTAAATATTTATATTCATTGAAAAAATAACATTTACTATTATTTATTGTGCGGGTTCGAATCCCCATCTGTCGGATTTTATTATAAAAATCCGAAAAATGCAGGACTGGATGCCTATTGGATTGAGTAATTGTCTGACAAACAATTCTCGTGAAAAAAATAATCTGTCAAGACGTCTTCACATTGTGGGGATCCATATACTCCTCTTTCGGAGTGGATATCTTCATATTGTGTAGATCCATATGCTCCAAGTTGGGAGCGAAAATGGTATAAAAATTTTTTTTATAATTTTTTCCATTCTTTCTATTTACATCTACTTACTTATATGAGGGTTTACGAATACTATTACTTGAATAGTCGACAACCAACTTTGACTTAGATTAGCAATGATGGTAAAAGGCTTTATAACTAGTCGTATTTGCTATCCAATTAACCATTATAGAACATAAATGAAACTTTTTGTAAAAACAAATAGATTTTTTTATAGCATTGAATTATCAGCCAAAACCTCCAAACAAGTGATATTTGAGGCGTAGTACTCATTTCCAATGAGTTCAGAATTTAATAATACCAGGTGATAACATCTACGTACTCTTACTCTTCGATTTTATTTTACAAAAATCAATACCATCAGACCGAGGAATAGCAGTTACACCTACGACATAACTGTGCGACCCCGAATACGTAGGTGACTCTGTCATATTGGAAAACTTTGTCGGGGCTATTCAGGAATTCATTGACAGGCCATACACAAATTTGTCTCGCGTTGGTTGAAAAATACATGTGAAAGAGACGAACGATATATACGACCATGCCTGCTTCGATCATAATTATCCTCTGACCAGAGCATCGAGAATGTCTACAATTTTAGATACCTAGAAGTACACATTACAGGAGATGGCACTTTGCTAGGTGAGCTTGTTATTCGTATGGGAATAGTGGGAGAAACTTTCAATTCCATGTGAAATGTCTGGGACTTCAAACTATATAAAGTAAAAACCTTGGCTGTTGCATTATATTTATTATTTCAAATGCGAAGAAACTGATATTGTGAAAATTCTCTAACTTTTCGTATTTGTTGTAATCATACTTTGGCTAAATACAGATCTGACTATCCCATTAATAGACTTTTAAAATTGAAATCACAAAATACCCATTATCTCAAAACTCGTCATTTGTGGGTATTATTTAAAATAAAAATCTACCTGTACCATGATTATGTAAATTAAGTATAAAATGTCTTAATATTTCCGTGTTAGTGTGTGCAGAAGTCTCGCGCGAATATGTTCGGTGCGCAGCTGTCTTGCGTGCAGTTGTCTGGTTACCATCGAAATTCTACTGTATATTTATTGATGTGTGTGAAGTAATATAAAAAAAAACACTTTTTAAATCTTTGTATTTCACTTTATTCCCAATTTATACAATTTATCATTAGCCGGCATAAAGACATACATATCTTTTTTTAATAATATATAAATATTAAAACTTTCATAGCCTACCTTCTAAACAGTTGATCATAACAAATTTATATTAACAATTTCTTATTATTACTTACAATTTTCCTAACTAAGTTTATCACAAAGTCTTGCCTAGGCTTTCTTTATTATTTTATAACAAAGCCACTATGACAAGTTCATACATTGAGCAAATTCGTTTTTATTTACAATAACACTATGACGGTTGTTACAATTCTTCGATATATTAGCAGAAAGTGTTCAATCATTTATGCATTAATTATAGTAAATTAACTAATGGCAATTGTGTGAATTCATGTATGTATAGAATATGCTGTGTATCTGATTCAAAAATTCAAGAATTTTTCACTGTATTTTAATTATAATAATCAGCTTTTACACTTACACTTAACAATTAGAATGAGTTCGACAGATCGTTCTCGACTTTAAGTGAGTTTTATATAAATAAAAAAGAACCGAAGATAAATAAACTTTCTTTTATTTCAATTATCATTTATTTTTATTACGTGTCAAAAGGTTTTTTATTTGAGAACTTTGAACAAGTAAAAAATCTATAAATTTATAGCAAATTTACTGAATATTTTTTAAATATATGTAAGTAGTCAAGCTGAGTATTATTTGTGTATAATTGATTTCTAGCCAACCACTATGACTGCTCTTTATATTTATTTTATAAAACAGATTATAATCCAAACATGTAGTGCATTAAGAGGTCCCACATTGAATGTTTGGTAATCTCCATTCAAAAAATTTTGCAAATGAAGCAGAAGATGATACCATATCTTTAAATGATTATTGAAAATTAAGTAACACAGCATAGTGAAAATGTCCATATATTACTCAAAAGTTTTTGATGTTACATATATATATTATGAAAAATTAAATGGTATTCTGAATCTTTCTTTATCTAATATCTCTATGGACGATAATAAGTTTCTTTGACAAAGCTGTAAACATTTAATCAATCATTAGTCACATATTGCATTCTATATTATTATTATCGATTCTATAAATTGTTTCTAACATATTTTTTCCACTATTCTTGACTTTATTGTACCCGTAAGTTGATTAAATATATTTTAGGCACTGGACGGTATAGTTTCTTTAGAATGGCATATTCAAAATCAAACTGTATGATTTTATATTAATTGTAATTGTAACGAACTAAAAGATTGTGTTGAGCTTTTATATATAAGTAATTACCACAACGATACACCGTTAAACATTTATTTTATAATTAATAATTTATCCCTACTATAAAATAAAACCAATAGCTTCTGATAGCATAGTATGAGCATAGTACTGAGCATAAAAATTACACATATTTGGACCGACATAATGATGAATGACATTGCAAATTTAAATTCTATAAAAATATTATATACTGATATTTACAATATTAAACATAGCCACCTTTTGGATATTGTCTTAGTTTTATCTGTATTCCAGCTAAAGCTGAAAAGATTTTCATCATCGGAGATTAACCGTTACCATCATATTACAAAGTTCACAAATATTAAAGATTAGAATGTAGCAAGCACACATCAATAGAAATTGGACATAGAAGAAAGGACAATGTTAAACAACTATTTTTTATAGCCTATAAGAAATCTGTCTTGTTTGATCAAATCAAAAATAACCACATCAATTGCACTCCCTCCACTCCATGCTCATTATAAGCGTATTTGACTGAAAAGTGCAAGTGTTTTGGTAAATATTTCATCAAATTTGTAATATTTGCATGTTGAACCGTAAGCCCTTTTTGCATTTACATTAGAACTATTGCATGTTGGCTTGTAATTTTATGTAACGTATTGTCTCAAGAAATAAAATTCAATTGACTCTGACTTCATGCTGTACAATTTTTAGATCGTTTTAATACAGTGGATTGAATGACAGATATTCAACAACAGAAATATATGGTTACTTGCTTGTTAGATTAATCCAAATTGAAATTCCATCAAATTACTATTTTGACAGCCATTTACAATGAAAAAGCATAATACTATTACTTCAACGTGATTGGCAGGGGTTAAATTGATTATAATAAAAAATGGCTTAAAGTTAGACTAGGTTAAAACATATTTTTCATTAGAGGTATTTGATATTTTTTATTTTTTCTTCTTGGTGCTATTTTTTAATAGTTTAAATGGTGATCAAGTTGAACAAAATATGTAAAAAATGAGATTTTTCTATTTATCCTTAATTTCCATAGTACCATTGAAACTTACAGCTTATTAAAAGGGCTGTGGTTGTTGTCGTGTTTACAATGAATGATTATTTTCTGTTGTCGATATAATCAGATGAGCCTGCAACCATTCAAAAATTTGTTAGATGTGAGAGAAATATAAAAATAATGGATCAAATTATTTATCCATTGCAGACCAATAAAATTTGTATAAAAATATAATATTATCTATGAAATAGTATTTACACAACATGTATATATTTATAAAATATTTTTTATATTATTAATTAAG
>JAGVSQ010006489.1:0-16303 GCA_022683975.1 Rhyacophila evoluta | reverse complement strand
AAGAAATATACTGATAAAAAAAAATTAATTGAAAAAATGGAGACTATTTGGTCAAGCAATATATGTATACTATCTATAGAACGTAGTCGGCGGAGTTAAGGGATGCAGGTATGACCTGGGAGGGCACAGCAATATTGGCCAACGACAAAGATTCTCGGAGACGGTGTTGTTCCGGCTTAAGGAGCGGGTATGGAAAAAGAAGAAGTATAAGTATTACTTTGACATGGTATGTGTGTATCTGATATTAAAAATCATATTAGAATATTTAGAATGTTCTAGAAAATGTCCGAAAAAGCTTCAGTTTTAAGAGCTAAAGAGAGATGGCATACATTGCACATTGACCAATTTAAAATACAGTTTTATATGACGATATTCAACTACAGTTTTAAATTATTATATATGTATATAAATATATATATATATTGTCATATTAAGTATATTAGGCATATTTTTGTTTATATTGTGTTTAATTCAAAAATCATCATGGCCAAGTTTGACATTTACACAGAATTTTCCTTTTTTACCAGTTTACCAGTTTTTAAATAATTCAGAATTTAAAATCAATTTCCATCAAGCACCATCAGTCGAAAATATTAATTATTTACACAGAAAATTTACGTTATACAAGTATTAAAGCAGGGTGATTTATTGCTATTCAATGAAAGACAATTAACACTTAATCATAATACATATTACGAATAAAAGTGGTATTCAAAATTTTGAAGATTAAATAATGTTGCACAGAAGTTGTGAAGCAATATATGTGACATTTGAAAAATATTGCGTGAAACAAAATAGTTATTTCATCCATTGGACTCAGTTCTATTATATTGTTTAAACACCTCTTTACAAACCGGATGCGGATGCCATCACGCGGAATAAATACTTATAATAACAATAATTGTATTTCAGTCTTTTCAATTTTTGCCCAAACAATATTTAAAAATAAAAATAAACTTATGTTTTAATATTATATATCTGTACAACAAAGGATTGTAACAATTCGTAGTATTGTAAAGATCTTTAACGGTTTATGAAATTGAAAGGAAAATGCTAAGTGAAATAAAATAATGTTGACAATGAAGAAAATTTTTTCTCGATAATCCAAAACATTAATGAAAATATTCTTCTATAATATCACTACTATTGAGAGATTTTTCGTTAGTATATATATATGTTACAGTTAAAGTTTTAAATTCTGATAATGCATACTTTGTCTAGTCAGTGTATGCACTAACTGTTAGTTTTGGTTGAAGCTTACATTGATAATTATGAAATGCATATTTATGTTTGTTTTATCTCTGAATTCGAGTTGGGCTTCATAATCGATAGCATCTCACTAATATGAAGAAAATTATTATAATGATGAGACATTGGATCTAAGACACATATGAGTATTTTTCAGGATGCAGTTTTTTAGTTGTAAGCTTTACGCGCTATTTTTTATTAGTTGGGTTAGGTTAGGTTTAACATTCTTTTACGTTTAACTGAAATAATTTGATATTGCATACACTGACTAGTACTAGATGTATGCATTATCGAAGTATCATACTTAACTGTAAAATATCGATAAATCAGTTATGCAGAACAAGTAACATTTTAAAGTTTTGGCAATATCACTATTGAAAAACATGCAACTGATTTTCTTTCGCTACACAGATATTGTTGTACTGAAATAAATAACAATATCGATGACTTAAGGTGCAAAGTTCATAAGACTTGATTTGGCTAAAAGAAACTGACTTTAATACCATTGCTGTACCATGCTATATGCGTGTCCCATATTAATTTGACAATTCAAAGTTATTGATATCGAAAAAACGTCACAAGAAAATTTGACGACATATCTGAGACCTACACTGGATAATATATAACTGGTATTTTTATTCAGATCTATCATAAGTATATCGTTTGTAAGCAACTCTACAAATAAATCGTTTAATCAAAATTTGTTTTTGATTTCTATAGTGTGAATACCTATATTTACAGATTTCATTTATAATGTATTGTTGCCAGGCAGTTGTTAAACCCTTTGGGTATTTAATCTTACACTAATGATTTTTTTTATTTGCAGCGATAATATAATAAGTTTTTTTAAGTATGATATATTTTTGAAATGTTTTCGATTTACGGTTTAGTTTAAGTGAACGAAATAGCCCGGTTCACAAGACGGTAGCGTGCACTGAAATTAAATTAAAATTAAAAACCCGAACGGAGATTGGAAAACAATACCGGACCGTGACCGTCGCCAAAATGAAAACCGGAATATTCGAATTAAGTTTCAAACCTGTAATATATAACCACATAAAAATTAAATATTACTGCAAACTTATAACAAGCACTGTTACTGGAAGAAATGATGAACAATATAATTTTAATGTTCCCAATATAAAAAAGGAACAAATAGATTACTCGCGTATGCTCGTGAAATGCAAATGAAAATAAAAGCTTACAAATGAATAGAATCTAGTCTCTACGTGATATGTTTTATTCTATCTGGTAGTGTAGTTGATAGGGTGAGCACCTAGAAATCCGGGAGGCGCGGGCTCGATTCCCTACCTGTCGATTTAAAAAAATCTACAAATGCAGGACTGGATTACCATTGGGTTTAGCAATTGTCTGACAAACAATTCTGGTGAAAAATATATTATAAATACATTTAAAAATGTGTATTTATTCATTTATGAATGTCTATACGTTTGAGAATAAATTTTAGGTTTATTTCTGGTGTTTATTTTGACAAACTAATTCCTCGGGCACGACAGAGCGACGGCGACAAAGCCACGAAAACAAAGATGCAAAATACCTATACATATGTGAGTGAGCAAATAAGTGAATTGTTGTGACTGACGCGCTGTCAAGATTGCTCATTTGCTCACTCACCTATTTATAGCTATTTTGCGTCTCTGTCATGGTCGCCTTGACGCGGACACTTAGCTATCCTCCCCGCGGTCCAAATGAGTAAAAAATATGAAGAGTAAGTCAAATAATTATGCCGCAGGAAATAAAATGTATATCTGTCTGTCACATTAGCTCCTACCAAACAGAGATCAAAATTGACATGAAATTTTTACACGACATTAAAACTGCCATTTCTAAAATAACTGTATGTCTTTTGATTTTAATATTTTTACTGATAGTAAATTTGAGACTAAACACATTGTATACAGCCAAGTATTGAAATAAATTTGTAGTAAGTTTGAATCTATTCCAGACAAAGCTTTGTAATAAATCTTAGGTAATGTTATAAAGTAAAAATATTATATTAAACAGAAGGGCGATCGACCTACACCATTAACTAATTATTCGATTGACCGCACCCTATTGTCTATCAAGATTCTATACATTTTTTCTTTATTTCTTTACAAACTTAAGTTAATACCCCCTATAATGCTTTAGTAACGCGATTGATCTAATACAAAGATGCATCTATTATCAAAGATTCTCAAGTTTATTCTAAAAGTTGATTTTTATTAATTGTCTTTTGTGTGGCCGTATGGATATGTGAACGTTTTTATGTTATTAAATTGAAGTTTTAATGGAGATTTATATCTTAGCCTAAACAACTACAATAATTCCTTTCAGGTTGTTATATTGAATGCATGAAGGCATGAAACCTATGTCTAAAAACTAATAAAAGCTTATAAAAAGTAGGAAAAAGTCTGTTATAGGAGAGCCGAAACGTGTTATCCAGTGGGGTAGCTACCCAGGAGCAGTTTTAGCACGCTGCTTCAAGCGCACAAATCAAGTAAGGCGCAAAATATTATCGGCGGCACAAGTAATGTACAGTTAGTGCAAGAACTAAAAATAACAAAAAACTACATTTTCCGGAAGACAGTAAAAAAATTAAGGGAGTGTGAGAGCTAAATTAAACGGGAAACTATGGGGGGCAAAAGGATTTTACTTGATCCAGGGTGGTGTATTTTGTAGCACCTATAGTAGCTAAAAAATATCCAGGAAATGCAACCATCTGAACAGCACTAGGTTTCAAGCCTTTGATCTCTTTCTCTACGATTTCATTGATGCATAGAAAGATTATTTTATTCGAAATTTGCCACACCAACCATTTATCAAATAACTCTTATCTGTTCAATTCCACAACTGAAATAACTACTAAATGTGCCTTCCGTCAATCCGCCTCATACTTACCTGGCCTTAATTAATCGTATTACGGAGCTCTGAAGCTCGAGAAGCGATCTAATTTATTCAATGGGAATGTCCCGAGAGCAAATTAAATAGCGAGCGATACAAGTAATTTACTTGTCAAATTTATTTTGATAAATAATAATTATTAAACTCATAATATTATAATATGGATATAAACTAGAATAAATTATAATATTGAACTAAGCTTTACATAACGCGTAAGTAATATTATATAGGAGTGTTTGTGAAGAAAACTTTGTTGACATTTTATCTACCACTTCCCGTCATTTTGCTTCAAGCAACCGCCCAGTAATGTTGGCTCTTTGCGTTCGTTAATTGATATTTCCTCAATCGATTCTACAGAGGCGAGGTTGGATAATTTATTGCCCATTCATGGAAATGGGTCCTTTAATTACTTACGGAAGGTTACGCCCCTGTGTATACAATGCCCTGAGTGATTGTTATGATCAAATAAATTAGTATTAACTATAATGTATGAGCAGATAACGTTAAAGGCACAGCCAACTTTATAATAATTATAATTAAAACAAAAAATTAAGTGAACACAACAAAATATCATAAATTCCTGGGTAACTGAGAAGTACGTGTGCGAGCTTCTGTGCTGCAAGTTAGGGGTTCGAAACAACGAAACAGTTGTAAAATTCAAAAAATATAAAGCTGGATTCCTAATGCGTTGAGCAATTAGCTGACAAGCTATATATGTCTTAACGTTGAGCGAATTCATATATTCGACTTTTATAGTGAATTTTTTCACACTATGGAGATTCGAACTTTGCAGTGAACGTGGTAAAAAAATTATAATTCAAATTGATACTCGCCATTGTTTACACTGTTTAAAATTTATTGAAATCTATACGCATTTATGAGCGAGTTAGGTTTTGCATTTCGGCATCGTTATGCTGTACACGAACGGTTCGTAAGTATATAATAAAAAAATGTGACAAATATTCTAGCATTTAAGACAGTTATGAGATACGAAGATGTAGTTCTTGGTGCGAAGGCCCGAATATTCACTGGATCACTGAAAATGTTGATTATATGGTATAAGTATCATTTAAAATATTGATTATATTTTTTATTGGTCCAAATATCCAAATAGCACTCTAATTATAATTGCAAAAAGTATTCGGTTTTACTAAAAAAATAATATATTATATAGTCAGCAGAGGTGACCAATCTAATTTCGATACTTCACATAGTCTACTACGGGGGTTCCCAAACTATGTTCCGCGGAACACTGGTGTTCCGCGAAACCTGACTAGATGTTCGGCGACAATTTGGAAGGCTTTTATACAATTTAAAGATCTTCTTACTAGCAAGAATTACACAACCTAAAAAAATAAGCTAAATGTTCCGTTAAAATTTCCGGGTTTGCGAAGTGTTCCACTGCAGAAAAAGTTTGAGAAACCCTGGTCTACTCTATTCAGACAAATTATTTGTAGAATAAATAAAGTTTAAATTAAATAAATTATAAATATTTAAAAATAAAATATTTATGATTTGAGAACACAATGAAGTCTTTCTAAAATTTTCTGGAAAAAATGGTTAACTTATGTTACCTCCAAATATATACGTAACCGAAAAGCATTATGAGCATTAAGCACTAATTATGTCTGTGTCATTAAAACATGAATGACTATAGTTATTAAGCTGAGTTAAAAAAGCAGTCATCCGAGTGCTTTCAGTTTCAAAGTAAGTAACTTGAACATGTATTGATAACAATGTATTCAATGCGTTTGAGAAACGAAACTAATAATTAAAAGCGACAATGCCATTTAAGCCACGGTAAACATAAAACAACATTGTATCCCCCATACAAAAAAGCTTAAATTGTATGGGAGTTAGTCCTTTTTACATGAACTTTGAAAGCTTATGTCTGTAAAACACAAAAGCACTTACCTGTAATGTAAACGGAGTAACGAGTAAATGGCTATTAAGGTTCATTTTCTTTGACTAAACATATAAAGATATTGTTGCTGGACTGAAAAGCTTGAAGTCAAATTATATGCCTTTCGTAAACATACATATGTATGGTTATTAAGCGGACTAAAAATAGGGGACGAAATAGTTGTTTTAAAAAAAAAAAAAAATACAATCATTCTATGACTTATACAATGATATTTAATATCAAGTAATAGTTATACTGCTATGATAATGAAGAAATCAATTTAAAATTTCTACCAATTTTCCAATTAATATCATATCGTTTACTTAATTCCGAAGATATCCGATTTTACTCGAATACTAGCTTGTAAACTTACCTAAACCACACGAATATTAATGATTATCAAGTAATATTATGTATTATATCGCTAATTTGAATTTTGATACACTATGGGTAAAACAGAATAAGGCAATGTTTCGACCTGATTTGTATTATGAAGGAATTAGATATTCGAATATTACCAGTTACCGTTTTCTGATTTTAAAACCGAAAGTGGAGTTCTTTAGCACGAATGAAAGTATTTTTGGTATTTTGCAAGAATGATGCTCGTGAGAAACGATGTATTTATCAGGTAATATTGATCCGAACAAGGAGCATATCGATCTCTGACATAAATAGCTATTATGAAAAATTAGTTAGCAGCCAATTACTCAATCTATTTGGCGTCCATGTAATTAAGTGGCCAGATAAAAAACCTCAATACGGTTATTCCGAGCCTTTGTAAGATGGAAAAATTCGTTACCGGAAAGAAGCATCTGATGCTTGCATCGGATACCTGGCAGTGAAGTGGACTAACTTCGTAAGGAACTCGGAGATCAAGGAGCGGACGGGACAACCCCCTGCTAAAAGTCATGCAGCAGCGCTTTAGCTGGGTGGGTCATGTACTACGGATACCTCTGGAGAGCCTGACTCCTGCTAGTCTCTTCTTCCGACCGGTGGGATTTTCGCGACTTGGAAAACCGTTCCATAGGATGTACTCAGCGAAAGAGTGCTGGTATGACCTGGGAGGATGCGAGGCGGCTGGCGACTGATAAAGAATCCGGGAGGTATCATGTGGTGGCCGTATGCTCCGCATAGGGAACGGATATTGAAGAGAGAGATAAGAAATGCGTGTGTTCGACAACATAGTTTAAGATATACCTATGCATGTTATATTATTTATAATATGAAGTAAATTAAATGCTATTTGTGTGGGATAATATGATATATTATGTATACGTGTATTAAATGAGGATTTTAAACAAAGACGTGTCGCAAGAAATGTTTATACGGAGGAAAGTAGCAGATTGCGTTAGTCCTCTATAAATATAAATCATAGTAATTGGACGCAGGGCTATTGTAAAATAAAAATCATTATGTCGTCTCATTATCGGTGCATCGGGCCCTGCACAATGGGCCCGGCCGAATTGTCGCGTGAATAATGGCCCGAGATGGGGGCTAAGATAGGCGAAATTAGCATTGATGCTCGCGCTTCGGGCCTTTGTCTCTTGTCTCTCGTCCTGGCCCCGATGCGAGAGATCCTCGCGGGATGTTTATTGTTGCGCGCGCCACCGTTATGTGTTCGCTTGTTTGTTTTTGTTTTCGGCAATGATTACCCGTGGATGAGCGAAGCGAAGCTTTTATATTCATTTTAATTTAATTTCTTACCAACATGATAAGCACGACCATTTCGATTACTGAGGTCATATATATGAATCCCGTACATAGCTGCTTATATTCTAAAATCTAAAGATACTTGCTTAGATATCCAATAAACTTATTTGTTAATTATCAACATATTATTAGTAAAAAACATGCTGGGTGTTGGTAAATGTGTGCGCTTCGGCGTCGGTAGTAGCGCATTTAAGCCACGCAGCCGCATAAGTATTTACAAAATTTAAGATGTTAGAAAGTAAAGAAGGAATCAGATGTTTGGCCGATGATCAATTTCTATGAAAAACAATCGATCAAGATTCATAATATGGATATTCAAATCTATATGCTCCGATTTCGGAATGGATATAATAAAATAATAATAATTCATTTACGGGGAATATATTTTATACCATGTTTGCTGCCAAAGTGGTTCATATGAATCTACACAGGTTGACGATATCCACTAAGAAAGAGGAGTATATAGATTTCCGCAATGTGAAGAAAAGTCTTGGCAGATTATTTATCACGAGAATTGTTTGTCAGACAATTACTCAATCCAATAGGCATCCAGCCTTGCATTTTTTGGATTTAAAAAATCCGACAGATGGGGAATCGAGCCCGCATTCCCCGTATTGGTAGCGCGTGCACGCTACCAACTACGCTACTGGGGAGACATATATATAATATTTGAGTGAAAATCAGTTCTCGACCGTATCCTGAAATGTGTTTTTAGGAGGGCTGGACTCGTGGGCAATCTCCATTTTTCGCCCGTTTAATCGGTCGCAATCGCATTAGCATCGGCCCTTATACAACTGTCCGTTCGGCGGCTGACCAAAAAACGCGACAGGCCCCGCGCGCAAAACCGAATTCACGGCATTTCTACCAAAAGTGGAAATCACTTGCACTTGTCGCTTGAACGGACTACGCGTTAACACGTGACTTATAACTGGATCAAAAACAAGAAAAATCATCTTAAACTACAATAACTATGTATTTTATCTCCCTAACAAAAATATGTACCAATTAGGTGAAACTGGAAGGAGTCTCAACTCTAGAATAGCGGAAAGATTCAATCCACTACAAATGATGATATAAAAAATGAAGAGACTAATTTTAAACACAAGTGCATTGTTAATAGTGTACCTACTAAAAAGCTATCTATGGAGAATTTATTTGTACGACAACAAATTAAGCTAATATTATTTTTAATTTTTTAAAAGGTAAATGCTAAAATGTTGCACACTTCTGGAGTATAAAGCAGCAAGTTATTTTCATTATTATGAAAGTTGGGGGCGTCATGTCCATATGCTCGACTTAAGAAGTAAATATGTAAGAATAATGTTATGAAAGAGGTGGTTTTTTTTAAGACAAAAATGTATGATTATCAATTAAGTTTAATCACCAAGGAAAGGTAACAACATTGAAATATGTATGTAAGTATTAACAGTATAGAAAGATGTAATATATTTTTGATGTGATTTCACAAAGAGGCTTTGAATTTTGCTGAAAAATTGAACATAACCAAATACGTATTGACGTCAAATATTGCAGAAACACGTAACTCGATTTGTTGGTTTAAGTCACTTTGTAAAGTATAATTTTATTTTTGCAATCTCTAGTATCATTGGCACATTTTTGTGGTTATAAAACGTGTGCAAATTATGTGTTAATGCCAAAATGTGCCAATGATTCAATGGATTGCAATAAATAAAAGTATAGTTGACTAAAACCAAAAAAATCAAGTTACGTGTTGCTGCAATATTGGTGACGATATTTATAAAAATATACATATAAACCATGACACATCAGCTTTCATATTAAAATAATAGCCACAACAATATTATAAAAAATGTGAATCAAGGTGTCATAATATAAATATTAACTTTTGTAATTGCTAATGATATAGATATTCTCTAGGGAGAAATTAGCAATGGAGAAAATTTGATATTGTGGTTAAGCTAATTTGAAGTTTTATTTATTATGATATATATATATATAATGAAAATTTATCCAGGTGATCTGTAACAGTGATGTAAATGGAGCAAGCTAATGGTGTTGTGTATTTACATTTTTTCTGCAATGGACCGCGCGGTGAAAAAAATAAAACATCGTTTTAAATTGGAAACAAAAAAGCTCTGATGTGTGCAGTGAAATGAGCGAAATCGGGGAACTTAAAAGCTTCTGGCGTTACCGTGTAAAGGTTAAATTAACGATATTTGATTTTATAGAGCCTCCAAACGATTGCGACTGGCGTATTATGGGGCTGTAATTATGAACGAATGATTATTGAGCCACAAAGCTTTATAGGCTGGCTCTTCATCAAGTGTTTTGATAGTAATTTCTCGGTAGTTTTACTATTTAGGTAATCAATGGCCAAAACAAATTCGATTAGTAGTATATGTTATATATTCTTACACATATTTAATTTAAATTGTGTAGAACAAACATATCCCAATATGTAAAGATGTATTTTGTTTGATAAACTTTCATATGGCTTGCATTTCAGCTAATTGATTAATCGATTTGCTGTCCAAATTCTGCATTCAAATAAATATTAACTTCATACTTTTTTAATTGCAACTAGGAATGTTCGCTGCATCTTGTGAAGTGAATAGCCTGGAATGAGTTAAAATAGATGATTCGGATGTAACCGGAGTTTAAATTTGAGTATACTTCTCACTGATAGAATTCGGACTTTTAAAACAGCGGAATTAGAATTAAGTCTTAGAATATGGAGTTCAGAGATACTGCCGTGTCCTGAAAATAAGCAAAACGAACGCCGTGTGACAGAGAACCGTGGAGACAAAAAAGCCTGTGCATTGGAACCACATTAGGATCGAATATGAAAAGATAAAGAAGAAAACTACAACCGATAAGGTTTACCGGAAATTAACATAAGAATTTGTATCGTAAATAATTATATTCAATTTATACGACTTTCAAAAGCAATGATCTAGTGAACAAACGTATTTGCTTTTAACGATAAATGTAAAGATAACAATTTATACTTAACTCACTTAACTCAAAATACTTACAATCGTACTTGAAAATTCAGTGCTTTAAACTATTTGAAACTGTTGTATAATTATACATAGTTTTAAAGTGTATAAATTTATAGGTGAGATGAACTAAATAAATATTTAAATGATTTATTTTTGATTATCTATATCTATAAAAGCTGATAGTTTAAACTAAGAAATATGTAAGACATTTTTTATGGTAACCTATACAATCAAGCTTTCGGTTTTATTGTATAATACTATACGGTTAAACGATGTATATGGTAGCGACACAAGTTAACGAAAGCGAAGAATTTGGCGAGTTGAATTAATTATGTCCTTATATATAACTCGTATAAAAGTCAGGGATTATTCAATGTTGGATAAACTTCTTATTATAATAGATTCTTCTGGAGTTTAGGAAGAAATGACGAAAGTTAAAAATATTTTTTTTCAAATCACTATGTGTCAATGACACTTACTTACAATCGGCCACCCATTAATACTGGGATTAATAATGATGGATACTTAAAGATGACCTTGGCCTGACGTGAATATTGCTGAATTCAACCGAATATCGTCATGCTGGAAGATAGCTTAATACTATCTATATAAGTATTCAGTAAAGTTATGGAATGCTCGTATGACGTAGGAGGTCACGTGACTACTGGCTTATGACAGGGATTCTTAAGGATGCCATGTCGTGATCTTATGCTCCACTTGGGAAATCGGATATGAAGGAATGCGAATTCTGTTAAATGCTTTCAAATTTATGTTAGATGCCACGTGTTTCGTCTACACCGGGGTTTCCCAAGCTATGTTCTGCGGAACACCAGTGTTCCGCTGAATCAGAATAGGTGTTCCACTATAATTTGGAAAGTTTTTATCCACTGAAACACATTTAAAGATCTTCTTACTAATAAGATTTACCCAACTTAAAAATAAGCTAAGTGTTCCGTTAAAATTTTCAGGTTTGCAGAGTGTTCCACTGCAAAAAAATTTGGGAAACCCTGGTCTACATAATAAATAGTCTTTGTCAAAACATAATGAAATGAATTTCAAAAATATCGGCTTAAATTAAAAACATACAATAAATTGTTATTTGTATTAAGCTTTGCACAAAAAATTACGTATAGTCCACGTGCTTTAACATATGTAAGCAAACAATGTGACATTGATATTATGATGATGAAATGATATTTAAATAATCTCACGTTATTGTTTAAAAGTTTAAAGTAAATATATGTTATTTACTAATACGTGACTGTTCATCAATAACGGATGGTAAATTGTAATTATAGTAATATATAAATAATTATGAGCTTTTAATATTTCATGATATATGCCAAAAGCTTTCGATCCCTGAAAAAAGTTTATCGTGTTCGAGGAATAATTGAAATTTATTTACGTTGAGACGTTGATAGTTTTAAATACAATGATCACAACGCGTATTTTAGGCAATATAATGCCCTTTTTGTTAGTGTTTTTCTTATACCTTTTAGTTCTTGACTTGTCTTTTAGTCCATTGGGTGAACGCGCTGTTTTCATTTCGTCTATACAACTGTCAGATTAAATCCGTCGTTTTCGGCTTATTTCCAATGAATAGTTTTTATTTATTTATGAAAAAACAGGGAATAGCTTTTGTCAGCATAGTAAATGTACGTATACAAGTTTCATGTGAAATCAAAGCTCTATATGTTATACGCAGGGCTGCCAATTGATGAAGATTCGACTGGAATTGAGACTTGAAATTGGAATAGAGAATTTCACGGGTAAAGAATAAAATACTATAATTCAAAAGAAAGCTACCAACTGTTCTACTGTAAATATATTTTTTCCATTTTTTTAAACAAGAAGTGAAGCATATGAACAACATATATCACCATTATTGTCGCTAGCTAATTTACTCATATTTAACAAAGTTAATTTACGACTTTAAATATACTTTATTCAATATTAAGTTGACTTCAATTTAAAATTCAAAATCAATTATATTATGTAAATAATAAAGTTCCTCGTTATGATATTGTTTCGTGAAGTAATTCTTTTATAGCTTGATACACACAAGTGTGGAAGGAAAAATTATAAATTTCAATCCAGTATATTCTCAAGTCAAATAACTCAAGTAACAAAATATAATATTAAATTAAACCGCAAAAGTAAAAACACAGCAATAGAAATAATGCACATACCTCCCATGTATTGATTATATCAATATTCATTAGCTTTTTTGAACACGAGTTTTGAAATAAATATTTGGCAATCACCAACCGAAATAGCTTTCGACAAAAGTTTTAAGTATGATTTATTTTGGCCATATACACTTTAATGGTGGACAACGTTCCCTCTAATTTTTCGTTGTGTGTGCGGGCCATCAACTGATGTGTGCGGTCCATCAACTTATGTGTGCGGTCCATCAACTTATGTGTGCGGACCATCAACTTATGTGTGCAAGAAAAAAAGGACGAGTGTGCAAATATGCATAGATAAAATTAAGTAGTCAACACATTGTACCAGGAAATCATAAATTACATTTTCCCAATATGTAGGTTATGTATAAGCCCTATCATAAAATATCGAGTAAAATAAATTATTACACAAAACAAAAATATGGTTACAAGTTCCTTTTTTTGAAATGCGTGCGGGGGATCAAGACATGTGTGCAGGAAATTTTTAAGGGATGTGCGGCCGCACATGCGCACACCTTAGAGAGAACGTTGATGGGAACGTTGATGGTGGAAAACTGTAGATGTAATATTTACAACGTTGAAAATTATTTTAACAGATTTATTGCAGTTATCAGTCAATTGCTCCATCTATTAGGCGTTTTTGAATTCATAAAACTTTATTGGCAGCTGTGGGATTCGAGCTCGTCATCTCCGGCACCGAAACGCGCTTTTGCCTTTGCCTCTCGGCATTTGGTTACTTGAGACCAATTACATATAAAAAATGTAGTTTATAAAAACAATGCATAAACGTATTGTATTTCTACGTCTTTCGATGACAATCGACGAAAGATTTTGAAAATTGTGCGTATTTTCGATATTTATAAAAATAAAATATTCATCTATATCGGAAATCATTAATATACGAAATTATAAACTAGATTCAAAATATTATAAACTTATATTATATCTCGGAGCAAAGCATTTAAAAATTAACAAGATTTTAATCTCACTGTCATAAAACATACAATAAATGGGAAAATCAACAAATTAGTGCAATTAGCTAGATAGTTTAACGACGGTCGTAAAGTCTGTTTTACACTCTCATAAATTTAATAAGCCACTTGTTGGGTCGTGTAAATCATGCTTTAACATTCGTTGGCGTTGTTTTCATCGAAATGTTCTATCTAAGTGTACCAAAAGATGATTATTGTTGGTAAAAACATTATTTATAAATTAATATAGAACCATATAAAACTTCGCGGAGAAAGATAATTATGATATTTGCCTTCATAGATAATATAATATATATTTATTTTTATACTTTATTTTTTCGTGGAAATAATACAACACAACTACTAAATATGTTAGCGACCATCAATATCAAGCTAAAGTGACATGAGTTTAGTATTCATTATTTTTAAATTAATTAAGCCAATCAACAATTAATTTCTACTTAATGAACTTTCAATATCTACGTATAATAATAAGTTTAACGATAGTGGTTAGCATAAATGATACCAATTAATACATACAATTTTACACCTACATACTCTATGATATTTTTGTGTGATTAATTGGTTTTGATGTAGGATTTATCAAAAATTCAAAAATGCAGGACTGGATGTTCATTGGGTTGAAAAATTGTCTGACAAACAATTATTGTGACAAATTGACTGTCAAGACATCTTCATATTGGAGAGATCCATGTACTCTACATTCGGAGTGGATTTTTTTACTGTGTAGATCTATATGTTCCACTTTTGGAGCGAGCATGGTATAAAAAATGAATTCAGTAATATAATATATATATATAATTAATTGATAGTGTTTGGTGGAAATTCATTTCATTATTTAACTATTTAAGATGTTAATGCATCAAAACGGATCGTTATTTGGGACCTAAATTTTATCTTCCGGTATCTTTAGACTGTGTGTGAGTGAACGATTGGTAAGTAGGTTCAAGAACCCATAAATTCAATTGTCATAAAGGAAAAAAGTAACCACTAGTTAATGTCACAATTTAGTTGACGTTATTAAATTCAAGCCAAATTATTAAATTACTGAAAATATTCATGACTATATATGGCGATTGTCTTGGATTACAACAAATTTGCGTTAGTTTTTCTTTCTAGACCAGTGCATCTAAAACTTCATCATTCTACGATCCCCGCTATTAGAAAAGTAAATTGATGACTCCTTAAATATGTTTGATTCGTGATCGACAGTATTACTCTACTGTTACTGATTAAAGACGTATTTTCAAAATATATTGTATTGATGCATTTTTATTGAAACTATTATGTCACTTAATTTCTTTGTTTTATACATACAATTAATGCATTAAATTTAGTTTATTATAAATACGGACATGTTATGTCCTCTGGCAGAAGATCCACGACTTTTTGGAGGACTAAGAGTCCTGGTATGAGAAGCACTGCTATGCATTCAAGTCATGCAACAACGTTGGAACTAGCTGGAACACGTACTGCAGATGCCTCCAGGAAGCCTGAATCCTGTTTGTCTATTCTTCTGGCAAGTGGGATTCCGGCGGTCTAGGAAAATGGCAGATGGAGGCGAGATATAGAAGTCATTTGGTCCACGTAGGGAGTGGGTATGTCAGAAAGTTAAAGACGACGAGTCTTTTTGAAAGTTTATATTTTGAGTTGATGAAGTATTCAAGTGAACATATATCAGGTTACTGTGTCAGTCATGTATTTTTACATATTGAAAACTCGTATAATTAATATGTAGATATTCACTTTGTGTTTTTAATTTTTAAAAATTAAATAAGAAACGGTTATTATCAATGAAGAACTTTATAATGAACATAAATACGTCCATTGAATCATTTTCGAATGCATTTTGTAAAAGTCATTGTGGTCTGAAATAAAATAAATGTGCCGACGGTCGTCATTAGCCATTCATTACGTCGTGCTTTGTGGCTGTTGTAACAATAATTAAGCTTACGTTCGTCATTTCTGCGTTCACATTATTGTATGCTGCACATAATGCGTAGTGATAGGATGCATACTGTGCAGGACAACTCCGCGTGAAAGACATTAGCAAGTGTAGAGTGGCCGAGAAATGTGTCGCTGATTCAATACAATAATTTATATGATTTTAATTTTTTTTCAGTGAAAGATACAATATAAAGGGTTTGGTTTGCTTTATAGTAAGGATATTAAACATTTTTGTAAAGTCGATAATAAGTGTTGTGTCCCCCCAGTGGCCCAGAGGTTAGTGTGTGCGTTTTCATGCCATATAATGTGACTTTAACCCGTAGATCGCCGTAAGCACACATGTGCGCTCTACGTAAACGATCGCCATAAGCACAGCTGTGAGCGCTTCGCAATATTCGAAAGATGTATTTCAAAATTAATTCCGATTTT
>JAGVSQ010006488.1:0-16304 GCA_022683975.1 Rhyacophila evoluta | reverse complement strand
TTTAGAATTTAAAATCAATTTCCATTAAGCACCATCGGTCGAAAATATTAATTATTTGAATATGTTTGAATATATCTCAGGCAATGCCTGATAATAAAAGCTTTTATTGTATAAATTAAGAAATAAAGTGTTTATTATATAATAATTGCGCATAATTATTAAATACTTGAGTACGGGCCTGATCACATATATACCAATGTGTGGCTTATTCAATGGCATATGTATTTACTCACACATCACCAGATACCAAAGTAACCAAGAGGTTCTTGTTATAACATACATAAGAGGTTATTTATGGCAAATAAATTCATTTTTCTTTGCGGAATATTGTAATTTGTATGTTCGGTATATTTTATTCTATGGAATAATAATGGTAGGTATTGCAACATCAAAGAAAAGTTTTGTCAAGAAAATCAGGGAAATTTGTAATTTTTTTTCTTCCCATTCATAAATATATTGCGTATACAGTGATATACGTAAAATGTTAAATTCATCAATTAAACAACATCTACGTAAAACTTCACCAATATTATTAATTATTATATTTTTCATTTTTAATTACATTATCCCCTCCAACAGTGGAACATATAGATCTTAAAATCGTAAAAGCTTAATTATCAATGCAGCTTTTTCACAAAAATTAGAGATTATAGTTACTTGGGCAAGTAGTCTTTAATATTTGTTTGTTTTTTACCCTTGGCACATGTGGTATTCAAACCTGAAACCTTTGCTACTGAATTGCGTGCTTTTAACTAACAAGAGCTCTTATATAATGTAGCAAGAATATTATAACACGCGTTAAATATTCAATGATTAAGATGCTGTAAAATAATTATTAAAAATAATAAAAAATAAATAGTTTAGAAAAAAGGTATATCAATTTACATGGTGCTACCAATTAGGTTATAATTCATCGATCACGATACAACATTCGTTGAGAAATATAATACGTATTATTTTTACTATCTTCTTCTTTCATATCCGCTCCTTAAGTAGAGCATATAGACACCACTGCCTCCAAGAATCTCTGTCATTTTCCAGTATTCTTGCGCCATCCCAAGTCATCACGTTCCGCTGAATACATTATATATTATGGCGTAGCTCCAAATTCAGTACCCTGGGTCAAGAAAAACTGTTTTTCTCTATAATATATAACAACGCAAAAGTTTTACATGTTATTTAAACTGCTTAGAAAAAGCATTTTTTACTTAAATATTATCACTGTTGTACCACAAGTAACTAAAAATAATGTATACAATTAAATTTTGAAATACATTTTCAATAACGGGATGAATAAAAATAATTTGTATAAAGAATGACTTTGAATACATCATAAACAGTTAATAAAAATAGTTATACTATAAAATTATAAATTTTTAGGATGTGGTACATTTTATATAAACTTTGTAAAGGGTGTTGCAATAATATATTTTCCTGTTCTATAACAAGTTATTTTAACTCCACCACTGCCTTTTATAATTTATAATATACGTAACATTTATTTGTATACACAGTAAAATATTCATAAAATATATTTTTAAGCACATTAAAAAGAAATATACTTAAGCTGATCATTCTTTTCCTTCCAATTAACTAAGCATTAAAACGTACACTCATCCAAATTGTAAGAAAACATCTATTTATTTCAATATTAATAACGTAATTTTCATATGATAATTTTCTTTACATAAAATAATGTATATTCATATAATCTATTTGAATCTTAGTTATTCATTATTTCTTTATTCTGGAATAGATTCAGACGCATTCATTCAAATAAATTGTATTCAAAATGTTATTACAAACCTATTCCAATGCTTGGATTTATACAATATGTTTACTATCGTATTGATCATTTCTGATGATGTTAAAAGCTAAAACTAATTCAGTTGACATAGAAATAGTGGTAAAAATAACATATAAAAATTTCTCACCGCTACTCTATACACTGTTTTGGAGCATTTTTGTGACGGACAGACATACATAGAAGTATGTATTATAAGCAGGGTGTGGAGTCGGAGTCGGAGTCGTGGAGTCAGAACATTTCAGACGGAGTCGGAAAAAATCGACCGACTCCGACTCCGCTTAATTGCTTGAACATTTTCTTTAATGAATAACGTTAAGGTATGTGTTAACCAGTTAACCTCTCATCGTTTCATGCCTGATAATTTTTTTTTTTTTATTTATACCTGTATCCATTATTAATAAGTCAATATAAGTACATTAGGTAGACGTAGTAAATTATAAAATAAAACAAAAATTGAAGTCGGAGTCAAGACTTGAAGTCGGAGTCGGAGTCGGAGTATAAAATAAAGCCGGAGTCGGAGTCGGCTAATTTTCATCCAACTCCACAGCCCTGATTAAAAGTCTTAATATTGTAAATTTAACGACTCTTGAAATAGCAGAGGATTTCCATATGAAAATATTTTTTTCATGAAAATTCATTAAGACTCAACTGCAAATTTTTATCATCTTTATTTCAAATTCAGAAGCTATTTACATACTAATTCAGCATTTGTAGCTTACATTATTTTAATACAACGTGTATTAAGTTGTTATATGTATTGTGATTATCGAAACAAAGGTTTCTTTTAAAAAAACTGAGGATTACGTCCTTTTTTATTTCTACAATCGAATCATATACTTCAATTGCAAAATTGGATTTCACTCAATACGAAAATATTGTCAACAAATAGTTACATAAATCACATTTCAATGCAACATAATAATATAATGAATAATCCGTTACTACCATTTTGACTTCATGTATTTGAACGAATATCTATTAGAGTTTTTATACTTACTTCTTATAAGCCCCAATTACTTCTGAATAGGGAAATTAAACCACTTTCATATCGACAAACATCGTTATTTTACATGAAAGTATAAAAAATTCTTTGACAAATATACAGGAATCGTTAGTTTATTTATAAGAAGTATTATTAAAATTCCCAGATCCATACAGATTTCATGATAGCATCCTTTAAGTTCATAGTGAACATTTTTGAACGGTCTTCGAGAATGCTGCTTAAAAGAGATAACAATGTTCACGCTTTTGCGAGACATCTGCAGCATGCATCCCAGCAAGTTCCGGTGGTATACATAACTGCAGATTACATGTTTTGCTGTCGCCATATCTTCAAGTATCATGTAAATCAAAGAAAAACATGTTTTCTTTTGTCTGACTAGAAATCATTTTATATATGTAAAAAGCAAATTAGATATTGATCATTTCAATGCCCATCGTTCTTTGTTATGATCATTTTATTCGGTTATAATGGCAGTGAAATTTTCGTTTTTTTTCAATATCATAAATAATGAACAAAAAAGATAGTGTGTTCCAAAATAATAGATATTTATTTATTTAAACATAATTATAAGTGATTTACAATTGTCAATTGATGGATTTAATTTTGCGAATAATATCCTCTGGCAGTGTTTCCATATGTTAGCTGAATAAGAAGAGCTTCTCAATTCTGTTCGATTACTTGTCAGACCGGTCGTTCATTACAATTTGGTTTCTACAAAAGTTAATTTTCTAGATAGTTTACGACATTCTATGGTAACCGAGAAGGTGTCTTCTCAACAGGCCTCGATATCAACTGGGCTTATGATACCCATACATATACAGGCCGCATGCAGTTAGGGGACTGTCAGTTCAAGGCGATGATTAGGATTTAGGCAGATTCGAGGCAATCATGGCATGCAACATGAACCTGTTAATCAAACTGACAGTACACAACTGTTGACGTGGAAAGTATAATGCGTGGCCGGCTTCAATTCCAATCATCGTCTTGAACTGACAGTCCCCTAACTAACAATCACGATCTGCAGGCGGCTTTTACGTATATGAGCATAATTTAGAATATGAAACGTGCACAGTCTAGTGCATGTACATCAATGTAATCGGAAGCTACTTTTAAGGAACTCCTGACATTCAATGAGCCATTCGTTACGTCGCAGTATATACTGAATAAATAGTTTGAAAACTTGATTAAGTACTTTATAAGACTATTGGAATTCACAAGCTTTTATATCTGTTTTTTAGAATTAATTAAAATATTTTAAGCATAGATAATTTTGTCTCCCCGGTAGCGTAGTTGGTAACGTGCGCACCTAGCGATTAAGGGAATGTGAGTTCGATTTTCCATCTGTCGGATTTTTAAAATCCATAAATGCGAGACTGGATGCCTGATGATGGATGAAAATTGCCTGACAAACAATTCTCGTGAACAATAATCTGTCAAGACATTTTCATATTAGAGTATACGGAAATCTGTATATTCCTTTTTAGATTAAATATCTCCACACTGTGTAGATCCATATTCTCCACCTTAGGAGCAAATAAGAGAATAGAGAGACATAGGATTAGAGAAACATATTCTTTTTTATTCTCTGTTGAATGTGTTAACAACTCAAATTAAAGGTAAAAACAAATTATTTACACTTCCAATTATAATTCAATATGATTACATAACCATTGTATAATTTTGAGAATTTCAAAACGAATTTTTATTTCAATAATACAATATCGCAAATGTTTTTTTGTTGAGTGTTGCTATTAAGATGCACGATTGATGGAAAAAAGATAACGCAGTGTTGCCAACAATAGACTTTGATTATAAACATCTGTTGAAGCAATAAAATACAAGTGTGTAGGTTTTTTATTCACTTTATAATGTGTGTAATATTAGTGGGGTAACTTTAAGCTAATGCAGAAGCGTCGTGTTGAGGCTATCAATTAAATCAAATACTTAAATTATAACTACAACTAAAATTAAATATTAATTAAATTTAAAAAAAAGTTTTATTTTAGTTTTTTTAACCACGTAGAAGTGGAGCATATAGATATTTATGGTACAAATATCTCTCGTTCGGAAATGATTTTAGTATATAGAGTGTTGAAAGGAAACAGGACGTAACCCCTTAATTTTTCAAAATAGCTTTCATTCGATAATCACAATGTGCACAACTTAATACACGTTCTATCAAAAGGTTGTAACATGAAAATGTTGAAATAGTATCTAGATTTAGCTTGTAAGTTTGAAAAAAAGATAGTCTATGAAATTTTCTTGCAGGAAAAAGGACTTCCCCCTAATCAATTATATTATTTTTTGAAAATAACTTATTAAATTAATATCATATTAAGTATATGAAACACAAGTTTTAGTCTTCATGCAGTTCAAAGTTATGTCTATTTAATGTTTCGGCTTGGGCCTAAAACCCTTAAATAAACGTTTTTGTGCCTCCCTTAAAATTTGTGGGCTACATCCTTTTTTCGTTTACAGTTGACATAAATAAATTTTTGCAGTATGATAATATAATCTTGACAGATCAAATTATACACATAATCCCCACATAAAGAAAATTACAGTAGTAACAAAATATGTCCATTTAAATTTAAGCTTAAGTCAAAATATTAAATAGATACAATCTTAAACTGCACGATGACTGAAACTGGTATTTTATTTACCCAACCTGATAATAATTTAACAAGCTATAACAGAAAAACTAATACATTTTATGCAATGGAAGTCATTTTTCCTGGCCTAAATTTGACAGGCCATACTTTTTTCAAACTTAAAACCTAAATTTAGACACTAATTTACCATTTTCAGCTTACATTCTTTTGATATAAACGTGTACTAATTGGTACACATTGTGATTATGGAAATAATTCTAATTTAAAAATAATTCAAGGCTACACCCTTTTTCCCTTTCCACAGTCGATATAGATAACAAAAAGAAAATACATGGCCTTCGATGTGTTTGTTTTTTTATACATGAAGTTCTTACATGGTATTTTTTTTATCATGAATATTACAATTCGGAGTTTTATTTGCTGGGTAATGTATAATATTTCAAAACATAGTTACATTTAATATATTATTTATTTACTCTATCTAGAGTAAATCAAATATATTATTTTTATAATTGAATTGTTTAAATGTATAGCCACTCTACGCCACTTTAATAATTAGGGTGTATATTTTTTCAACTTTAAATCGTAACTGAATTGCAGCCACTCTTAAAAGTTATCTGTGAACAAAAAAGGGTTCATTTGACTGGGTGTCCAATCGTTAAAGCGAAGACCGTGAAATATTATTTTGATTGTAAGATAAATATTTACAAGAGTGGCGTGTGCGCACCCTGATCGTCTAAAATAAGGGGTTGCACAAATATTATACAATAGCACAATGAAACAATTAATTATTATATTTTTTTATATTTTTTTAGCCAGACAGATAAGGTTCTTAAATGTCAATAGTGGATATTATTAAACGCGAGTCTTTTCATTCGATATTACGCGAAACCTTTCAATATAACTATTTATTTATTTAGTAATATGCAGTGGTGTAATGGCGTCAATGCCTTTTTTGCGAGCCAGGGCGCTGTCCTACTACTTTTTTTTGTCATGAAACATACTTTTAAAGCACTTTAAAGATATGTTTTGATGTTACGTGTTTAATAACTAACGAATAGTACTTCTTTTTGTCATTTTGTAATACTGTAGAAAGAAAAAAGGACGTAACCTGCATAGAAAAATTTTACACGAGGCAAAAAAAACGTTTTTTTTTTTGATGATTTTGAGCCAAAGTTAAAAGATAACAGACACAATCTTGAAATGCATGAAAACTAGAACTGGTGTTTTATTTACTTGAAATGAAAAATCCAGGAAAATCGATTAGGTGAAAGACCTTTTTCCTGGTCGCGAACCTGCTAAATTTAGACACTAATTCGCTATTTTCAGCTTACACCATTTTGAAGGAACGTGTATTAAGTTGAGAGTTAAATTACTTTTTCTTATTAGAATTGAATTATTCAAACGGATATGATGATACACCATGATTGCTCCTAAATTGGCGCATATGGATCTACACAATGTGAAGATATCCACTCCGATTGTGTAGTATATGAATCTCTGCAACGTGACAGATTATTTTTCACGTGAATTGTTTGTCAGACAATAATAATACAGACAGTAATTATTTTAACATATCAACCAAATTTAAATTTGAAGATCAGAAAATTTTAAAAGTATACACACTGTTCACTAAGCCACTATAGGCAGTAATATACAGGTGAGTGTATTCATTGCAAATCTAAAAACTATTTCAATGAAAACATCCCCTTTTAGAAATAAATTACTAAAATAAGAAGCAGATAACTGGCGGTTAGCTGTTTGGGTAGCAAATATCAAAGGAGAAACCCTCATTGGCGAAAAGCGGCGACACGTGGCCCAACACGTGCTGCGGCAGCCAATTAGACGGCCGTGCGTAACCGATCAATTTGATGGGTGCTGCACTTGCGAGAGTCTTTTCGGATTGAGATATCAACATTCTAACGATGAGTTGGATGAAAAAAAATATAACATAATTATATATTTACTGACCGATTTTAGAAAGCCATTTTTACGTTTTTGTATGTGTGTCTTGTCGACGCCGTATTTTCGAAGCCATTCTTTTATTTTTTAATAAAATGTTGTTACTTGTTTTAACACTTAACCTGCGGGCTAGTTTTAGCAAATTCGCAAAAAGCGCTTTACGTTTGCAAAAATAAACATATTTACTAAAATACTTTAAATATTTCATTTTTTTTGTTTACTCTACTAAAAATTCTATGCAGAACCAATTTATCAACATCTAAGTAATATATTATTGCCAGAGCTTCAATAATCATCACTTAAAACTAGGATATTGATATTGCTTTGAGAAAAAATGTAATATAATCCTCAGCGGCATTAAAGAACTCATTTAAAATTTACGAAAGTATTTAAAATGTTTTACCAAAACTGAAAAAAAAAGTATACTAAGCCAAGGAAGACGATTTCGGTCTAAAATAATAGGCTAGGATAGAATAAGCTTAACACACTTGTAAATTGATATGAGGAGTGACGACATTTACGAAGTAAATAGTGAGAAAGTTTTCTGGTTTTCTTATAAAAATTTAGTAAGAGTATTTGACTACAGTTTGCTGTCAACATATTTAAAATATGAGGCACGTTCCGAGTCTGGCAGATAACCGCCAGAGTTTTTAGAGCATTTTTTACAAATCGGCATATCCCATTCGATTGATTTTATGATATTAATCTGATTGATATCGGTGAAAGATTTTAGTGCTTAAAACATGTGTGTATAAAAAATACACTCACTAATGAAAGGGTTAATATTTATTATGACCTACGTATTTGTAAACCTCGATAACACGAAGTGATTAAATCTTCCCCTGAGATTCAAGCTACAACAACTTCTCTGGATATGTTTAGTGTATTATTTTATGAATGCTTTTTTATTGTATCTGCCACGCGTCGTTGATAGATCATAATGCTTACATGACGTTTTTATTTGCAATTAAAATCTTCAAAACCTACCGTTGACGCACGCTTCCAATCAGTTTTCTGTACGATCTTGATCCCGCAGAATAACCAAATAATCCCATCTATGCTATTTTTATTGCATACCTTGTTAGCCGCATGTCAGTTGTTGGCGTTCTAGCTTATTAATGTTGTAAAATATTAATAACAAGTACATATTTCAATAGGGAGATGAATCGAATTTTAATCATTTTTCTCTCCGACATCCAATAGGTTAACATGTACAGTGCCGTACCGTAGATATATGAGTCCCTTGTGCAAAAATATTCCAACCTCAAGTCTTCCTGAAAGAATTACAAAGTTTACTGAATAAAAGTTATATTATATTCTATACTGAATTACAACTTGCCTTACTAGTCCTTTTCTAAGTATACTTGTTTTTATTATTTCTTCTTCTTGTACCATGTTTGCTCCTAAGGTGGAGTATATGAGCATATTAACCTACACAGTGTGAAGATATCTACTTCGAAAGTGGAGTATATGCATCTCCACAATGTGAAGACGTCTTGACAGATTATTTTTTACCAGATTTGTTTGTCTGACAATTACTCAACCCAATGGGAATAAAGTTCTCTTTTTCCCTTTCTACATTCAATATAAATTAATACAAATAAACATGACATATTGACCGTGGAAAGAAAAAAGGACGTTTACCCCTTTTTTTCATAATAGCTTTTATTTGTATGTATACGGGATAATACACATTCTATCAAAATATTATAAGCTGAAAATTACAAATAAGTATGAAACTTAACAAAAAAAGAATGACCCCTCAACTTCGTGACCAGAAAAAGGACTTCCACTACATCAGTTGTATAAGTTTTTCTTAAATAATTTAATAAATTAATATCAAATCAAGTAAATAAAACATCACACCAAGTTTTCATGGACTTCACGTTAGCGTCTATTTAATATTTTTACTTTGACCCCAAAATAATTGAATATACGTTTTATGTGCCTCCTGTAAGATTCTTTTCGTGTGAGCTACGTCCTATTTCCTTTTCACAGTCTAATCTTATTAATAAGTCTTTTCTTGCTGAAATCAGGTGGAAATAATGCCTCTAGTTAATTAAATAAATTGTTATATTTAGACATTAAAATTTAATTTACCATACATATTTTGTAGAGAGCATTGAGAATTAAAAAGAATACACTTTGAACATACAGATGCATATTATAATATCAAAATAGAACAACAAACCAGTTGACAATCCCTTCGGTTGCATCATAAATATATGGTCAGTAAATTCATGTGTTCCTTAAACCGTTTTAAAAATAATATAAAAATTTTGCAATATACAAAAACTAAACAGTTCAAGCTTAACTATTCTTTATAAGTTACACATAAAGTCATTTTTATTCTTTATTATTTAATTTTATTTAAACAATCATTATCTCCTTCCAATGGCTTATAAAATGTTTGAATGATTTGCTAAAAATCAAATCTTAAAGTGTCAATAAATAATTCCATGCTGTCCCTTGCAAGTATTGACGACTCTAAAAAAGTAAATATTAATCAGAGTATTGAGTCATCTTCTTCATTATATGCTGATGCCGGATGAAAACCCTGTTTCATATTCATCAGTACTCCTGTATTTACTATAAGCTCCCATCAATCTTTGTCAATTGGTGGATACAAATGGTTTTACAGTAACCCTATGTATAGCTCATTTAAGAAAATATTAATCCGTTTATTCAGATAACATATTGAGTATGCCATAGCGTAATTTAATGTAAATGAAATTAATGATTATCGGTTTTAGGATGGTAAAGTTATTTATTCGATGGCTAAGTTGGCAAGCGTAATTTGGGCTGATTTGATTTAAAACTAGCTTTTATCAAGTACCATTAGACGATAGCATTTAATATATATGTTCTATTACTTTAACTGAGTAATTTAATGTTAACGTAACAAGATAACGATAAAAATGCAAAACGATTGTCATTAGCAAATCTCAATGCTTTATCAAATAACAATACATCTTTGTTAAACATTCAAAGGGGTTTACAGTTTTATATACTAAGAAAAATAACATCAACACTATTGGAAAGCGAAATAATAATATGAACATAAAGAAACATTAATATTGTCGTTTTACCTTATACGCTCTGAAAGTGGAACATATATATCGAAAAAGTGTAAAATGTGATGTCCGAACGTAGAGTATAAAGATCTACACAGTGTGAAGACATGTCTTGACAGATAATTTTTCACAAAAATTGATTTTCAATCAATTGCTCAACAAAACAGGCATCTAGACCTGTTTAATTGTATTTTTAAAAATCCAGAAGATATGTGAATCGAACCGGTAATCCTCGTATTTAAAGCGCGCATGTTAACCTCTCGGTTACCGGAAAGACAAACATTGTATACTTCCAAATTATTTAGTATTCGTATTTATTTGGGAAAAATATTATCTATATTTAAATGTTGAGAAGCTATTAAACATCTGATAGTCTAGTTCTAATACCGAACAGAATAAATCCTGTTTTCCGGTTCACCAGTGTTTCCCCGTGTTTTTCGCAAACTTAACCAATCCTTAATCCATTTATCTGCTTTTCCCCAAAAACCAACGATGTGTGGATATCTATTAAATATTTTTGGAACGTATGCACAGTATAATAAAGGTAACAATACTATATTATTTAACAAGTATCAAAGACACAAATATAATTAATATTTTATACAACATAAAACCAATATTGTAACCTTCAAATTGTCTCAATTTGGTTTTATTAAGCGGCCAACATGTCTGTGGCTGTCCAGAACAGGATGCTAATGATATTCTACGGAAATTTCCAAGAATGCGTACGGAACAAGAAGAGTTACTTAAGTTGGTCCAAAAGCCGTTGGACCCTTTGGGCCATCCGATTTAGCTGCCACAAGGGCGAATTTCATTGCTTTTAAAATGCGGCATCATACGCGTGATGATATCTTTACGTAATTACTTGGCCAAACAAGTTTTTATTTCTCGTTCTATTTATTTTTAACTTCAGCACACTTGAGTACGTGGCAACTTAAGTCTTGGTTAATTCATATTTTTACTCCCAGTACGTTCCCGTCGAATAAAGTTGATCACTTCTCGATATCAGAGCTCCGGGATACGCTTTATTAAGGTGTAAGGATGGGCCTTTGGAGGGCACGCTTAGTAGTATTGCAACTTTATTTCCCAGTGCTACATCCTATGTAGTGAATATTTGTTTTTGCAGTGTTTTTTTACTAATTTCTTTGGAGTATTTATCTCCATATTATGCTTTAATTACATCATATTATTCAAATAAGTAAATATATTGGATATATAAAAAAATAGAGACAGACATTTGGTATAAATTAAGACATAAAATAAACTTGGACGTCTCAATGTAACATTGGACAACGATAAATACTTGCGTCAAGTTTGATTTGGTAATCGGATTACGGCAAGTTATCGGCATTTGAACCAAGTAACTCGCAAACGCAATGGAGCTATCTCGTTTTCAGTTTAAACCAATCAGAAATGTTATATTTTCGTATCGGATTTGTACTTAATCGTATTCCGATGGTTTCAAGTGTGGCCATAATAAAATGCGACTTATTTTTTATACGATGTCTGCTCCGAAAATGGAGCATATTTATTTCAGCAGTGTGAAGATATCCACTGTGTCATAGACTGAGATATAGACTTGGGAGTTTTTTTCAAATTTATATCTCGAAATGTCATGACTTAGACTGGAAAATTCTATTGATATAGTTTGATCGATTAATTATAAATAAACTAATATAAACTTAAATATATTTTCAATTATAAAATGACGGATAAAAGTCAGTATGATATGATTTGTGGAAATTATAAAGGACGTAACCCACATATTTTAGAGGAGTTGTAAAAAATGTTTATTAAATGATTTGAACCAAAGTCAAAACATTACATAGGCACAACTTCAAAGTGCATGAAGATTAAAACTGGTGTTTTATTTACTCAATATGAAATTAATTTCACAAGTTATTTAAGGAAAACAAAAAAAACTAATTAGGTGGAGGCCCTTTTCCCTAGTCGCTAATTTCACAAGCCATTCTTTTTTCGAACATAAAAGCTAAATTTGGACACCAAATCGGTATTTTAGCTTATGTCTTTTTTATGAGACGTGTATTAAGTTTTATACATTCTGATTATCAAATGAAAGGGATGTTGAAAAATTAAGTTACTTCTTTTTTCCTTTCCACAGCCGATATGAACCAAAATACGTTATAAAAGTATACAAACAATAAATAGAATAAATGAAATGAACACAAACATATGTAATAATGGAATTCATTCAGTGGTACTGCATTTGACATGGTTTATAACTGTTATATTTGGAAAAATGTATTTGTGCTTACAAAACAGATCTTAAAACCTAATCACCTTGCAGCAATCTATTATTATCTACTATTATCTATTATTATCTATTATTATCGTGTGTTATATGAATCTCTGCACTGTAAAGACATGTCTTAACAGATTTTTTGTTAGAAAGTGTTTTGACAAAGAAGAATTTTTTTCAGGCAATGTCTCAACGCACTGATAGCGACAAGAAAATTACACAGTAAATGGGGAGACTTTTATCCAGCCGCGTATCGATGACAAATCTAAATATGTTATTCTCGTCACTTTTTCGTCGCACCCCCAATGCATTATTATTATTTAAGCGGGTTTACACTGTAAGCTGGTACGAGATGAATTTGTAAAGCCTGCTATGTTATTGTTATTAATAACGGGTGATATTACAATTCGATCCTGCCGCGGATTAAATGCACTCATGCGACTCTGTGACTATCTCCATACACTCCGCCTACACTCGACCAATAACTTGGGCAAGCGCATTTTCCATGTAATCGTATCTATCAATAAATAAGTCTCTCCAGTAACCAAGACGTTAGCGTACGCGCCATGGGCAAGAAATTACGGGTTCGAATCTAAAGATGCAGAACTTATTTATTTTACAATCGGCTGAGAACCAATTATTGCAAAAAATAACCAAATTTATTACACTAAATGGATGTAACCGCAAATAAAAAAACTAAATCAATAACTGAACAAATACAGGGAAATCGAATAATAAACTGTTGATTTTTGTGCAATTAGGATAAATTATAATACATGTATGAATGAAATAGAAAGAGAAAATTTGAGTAACGTATATGAGTTAGAGGAAGACGAAAATCTCGACACGTTTTATCAATATCATATTTTTTTTACATTTGAACGGCTTAGTTTCTCCGATAGCGCAGAGGTCAGCGTGCGCGCTTTGTAATATGGGTGATGCGGGCTTGATTCCCCATCAAACAATTTTCGCGAAAAAAAAATCTGTTACAACGTCTTCACATTGCGGAAATCTACATACTCCACATTCAGAAAGGATATATTCACACTGTGTAGAACTATGATTCACTTTGGGAGCGAACATTATACATAAAAAATGGCAATGATATTTTTTGATTAAAATAAACATTTCTACTGGAAAAAATGTGAGATGTTTTATTACTTATCCCAAATTTAGAAGATGGGGAGCCGCTGGTATAAGTCCCCGAGTCTTTCTTCACTTATTTATTTGAATGCATCATTCTTTATAGGGCTCATTGTATACAAAGTGTTTTTTAAAACACTTTCAAGTGAGTATTTTTAAGAGAACTACAAACACCATTGAAGATGGCAAATGAAAGAAGATTTTCTTTTAAAGAACTCCGTATAAAAATCTGATGTCTTTTCTTTAAGGCAGGCTTTAGCAACGTAATTCGTTCTTTTTACTGTGATGGTACATAGAAAATACTTATTTTGATACTAACATGGTTACGTTAAGGATGTTCAACATGCTTGTATTCACGACTTAAATCAGGGGTGGCAAAAAGAATTTGATTAATGTGCCAAATAGACTAATACTTATGTATAATTAAGTACATATCTACATGTCATCGCTATAGGATTTGTTTGTTGAATATCCACGGTGGTTAATTTGAAAAAAAACTTGTTTCAATTGATTAGATAACTTTTACAATATTATTTATTGTAATTCTATTTTTCCATAGTACAGTAATATATGGCTTTATTTTTTATTACACATAATAATTAATACGTTAAATTTAGATGCGTAAATTTTAAATCTAACCTAACTTAACTAACTAATTTTACGAACACGTAATTAAAAATGTTTTCTTATAATGTTCGCTCTGAAAGTAGAGTATATAGACCTACACTGTGTGTCACCGGCCCCAAAAGTGGAGTATATGGATATGTCTTGATAGATTATTGGTAGTCAGGCAATTGCTCAATCCGACGGGCATCTAATCGTGAATTTTTGGATTCTTAAATATCCAGCAGATGAGGGAATCGAACTCGCATTCCCCGGATGCAAGGCGCGCAAGCTTATCTCTTGGCTACAGAGGGAATATACCGATTATGGAAAGGAAACAAGACGTAACCCTCAGTTTTTTCAAAATGGCTTTTTTTCGATATTCAAAATGTATATAACTTAATACACGTTTTATCAAAAAGATGTATACTTCAAATGCCAAATTGGTGCTAAAATGTAGCTTTTAAGTTTGAGAAAAGGACAGCTTGTCAAATTTGTGACAAGGAAAAGGGACTTCCGCCACATCAGCTTTATTAATTTTTGTTAAATAACTTACTAAATTGTTATAAGATTATGTAAATAAAACACCAGCTTTTAGTCTTCGTGCACTTTAAAGCTAACTGTTAATAATTTTTATTTGTCCTAAAATCTTTGAACATACGTTTTTTGTGCCTCCTGTACAATATCGTCAAATTACGGGCAAAAGACGTTAAAGCAAAAAAAGTGAGTTTTATTCAAAGTATAATCATTATAACTTAAGAAATTGGCGTAAAATCTATTTAACAGAGAGACTCAAACATTAAAACTCGACTATTTCAAAACTCACTTTTTCACTTTAACGTCTTTTACCAGTAATACGACGATGTGTTCCGTGTGGGTTACGTCATTTTTTTATTTCCACAGTTGATATAAAAGAACGAAGAGACATATGTATTTTTTGTAAGAAACCATTCGCTTCTTATTAATTTAAAATTAAGCAATATTCAAATAAACAAAAACGTTGGGAATCTCTACTATAAAATAAATTACTACAATGGTTCTGAACATATTAAAATAGTATAAAAAATAAAATTATTTACTTTCTGTTCTTATATTTGTAATATTTAATATGGTTGTTTGTAGCCGTATTCGGATTATTGGTT
Source organism: Rhyacophila evoluta (assembly GCA_022683975.1). Taxonomy (NCBI): domain Eukaryota; kingdom Metazoa; phylum Arthropoda; class Insecta; order Trichoptera; family Rhyacophilidae; genus Rhyacophila; species Rhyacophila evoluta. The sequence continues at coordinate 698 of JAGVSQ010006488.1, read as the reverse complement.
GATATTAAAATAAAGATGGAGACGGTAGATGATAAATTTTCTTCTACTATCGTTGTGAAAAATTGCAATAAGACATAACGCCTTATTTAATCTAGAGTTCATTACATGTGGGCCCTATCTCGCTATCTGTTTTTACAGTGAATATACCAAGACTTCTGCAACGTATCATATTCTATTTATAACAATATTTATTCAACGTTCGTTGCACCATAGTGTTTCCAGTACACCGTCTGTGAAAGGATATTAAGTAATAGAACTACATCTTCAACAATACGGTATCCCGTTAAACGTTGTCACTATAACACTGTGAAAAAAATACGTAAATTCTAAAAAACGCGTTATCGGGGTACTAAATTTATATACAGGCCGAATCTTGTTACAGCGATACTCGTGGATCATACTTTTTGTTTCGGGACATATATTGTATAAACGTTCGTTCGGGTTAGCAAAAGATATAAGTTATACTGGAAATTTCTTTACTTTGGTATTCGTTATAACGAGTTTTGATCTGTATTGCAAGTAATTGATTGACATATTGTTTTAGATTGTCATTTAATTATAATTATCATGATGTTTAGGAATATGTATATTATATAATATGATGATGTAACGAAATTTAATTAGAATAGATTGCCAGATGGGTATGAATGCAGCGATAAAAACCTGGCAGGGTATGTGGGACGCGTCGACTAAAGGCA
>JAGVSQ010006487.1:0-16306 GCA_022683975.1 Rhyacophila evoluta | reverse complement strand
TACATCCGTGAAAGTTTAATGCATCAGATTGAGCTTAGAGCACAATAAAACCTTTTTTGTGAACATGTAACATATTCATTTCCTTGTATTGATTTTTTCTTGTTTTAAACGTCATTATAAAAAGAAAATTTTGGAAATACAAGATAGTTTGCATTAATTTGCGCTAATTGTGGGTGTTTTAGCTATATACAAAATATTTATATAGTTAATGCACCTTTCATAATTATTATATAATATAACTTAGAGTATAAAAAATGTCTAAAACTCAACAGGTCTTGCCAACAATGACAAATTATATCTAAGTCAACCGAATCTTCATTATTCCCGTAAAATATTATTTTTTTAACACAAACACTTCATGGAAGCTTTAAAATATGAATTATAAATCAATCCGTGTGCGGAATACACCAATAAATGAAAATTATATCCTTTTATTGTAGCGATGTTTTAATGTGATTAGGGTCACAATAAAATATCACATCAATGTAATTCAACTTTCATAAAAAAATCTCAAATTTATACATCCGTAAAAATCTTCAAATTAATGTATTGTAATAGTCAATCCAAATTTCAAGACTAACGTTTTAATAAGACGAAGCCCATCGTTTTACTGAACCAATTTTAGTTTGAATAAATAATTTAGTGGTATGCAAATAATAGAATTGTCTCTTACTGAACATTTTGAGGTCTCCCAGATACGTAAGCTACCGCAAATAGTCCGAGTATAATCTGAAAATTTACAAATATATATTTAAAATAATATTCGATATAACAAATCTGTGTATGAATAATTAAATAAGTTTTAAATCTCATTGATAAAATATTTCACTTAAATAGTAACTAAAATAGTATATTTAAGACACACTATAATATATTTTTTAATAAAGTTATCGTCCACCTAAAAGAAAGTTTTAGTGCAATAGCATTCACCAAATATGTAACAAGATACCAATAATTTAACAGTTGCTAGGTAATATGTGATTAATATAATTGAGAGTATATATTTTTTCAAATCATGCTAACTTAAATTCTTGATAAATATTAGGGTAAGAAATATAAAATGTACAACCCTGTTGACAGTACATGAAAATTGGCTGTAAAATTAAATTTAGTTGAAATATAAGTAATACATATGTAAGTTAATGTCAAATGAACCATACATAAAAAAACATTTGTATTTTAACGATTTAACGTGTTAACACTCATTTAATTCATAATAAGTTATTTTATTGTGTGAATGTATCGATCAAGAACCATAAATATTGTGTTGACATTTCTTCAACAAACTGTTACATTAAAATAAGCATCACATTTTTGTATCTGCTTATATTTTTACAGCGTGTATATACTTATAAATAACATTAAACAAAATTATGAATGATTATCCAAATATATGTGTATGAGTTTTAAATAGTATTGAGGAAATTAATTAGTTTAAAATATGGTTAAATTCATTTACTGATCAAATTTTGTCATATTATTTTAATCCTAATTATTCTCTTCCATATTAAAAGTATCGTTTAATAAATTTAATAAATTGTATATTAATAATTCAACACTCTTTGCCGAGTGAGTACTCTTTCAGGCACACTCCTGAGGCATATTTGTCACTTACGACTTACCACATACCATTCCGTAACATTACGTTGTGTTCTTTTATTTATTTGGCCAGTACGCAATGCATCGAAGCAGGAGATGTGCTCCGAATTAGGTTCAAATTAATTAGACGCCAACCTACTCGTGATTGCGTTAGTCATAGTACACACTTATAATAAATGGCCTCTATTAATTTCCTCATTATATTTATGACAGAAACATTCTTTTAAGAAAGTAAATTTATTTCAAGTTATTAAATGGCCTTTACATATAACAGTTTAAATCCTCAAACGGATTCATCTACAGAGGAACGGTTAAAAAATTTAATTTATTGATGAAACCGCTAATTTTTAAGATATTTTAGAACTTCATATTTTTACACGTTAAACTTGTGGTTTTAGTTTTTTAAAAAAATGTGAATTATACAACCTATCAAATCGTATTTATACATCAAATTTGTGTGAGAGCCATTTACATGAACCTATTAATCTAAAAACTTTTTATATTTTCTTCACATAGGTTTATAGGCCATTTCGTTAGTAAAATGTCAGATAATCATTTCATCAGTTACATTATTTTCTTTCTCACTTTACATCGCACTGCAATATAAAATTTTTGTATGAACTATTTTTCGAGGTGTATCGTTAGCTATTCAATAATATATAATCCAAGCAAATGTGTGTGATTCATATACAGTGATGAACCCATGACCCAGTTCAAAGGAAATTTAAATCACTTGCACTGAACAATGTTGAAAGACAATTATTTTTCTTCTTCTCATACTACGTTCGCTGCCAAAGTGGAGTATATGGCTATACACAGTGTATAGATAGAAGGGTATGGATACCCGCAATATGAAGACGTCTTGATAGATTATTTTTCACAAGAATTGTTTGTCAGATGATTGATCAAACCAATGGGCATCCAGTCTTGTATTTTTAGATCTTTAAAATCTGACAGATGAGGAATCTAACCTGCATTCCCCAGATTAGTAGGCACGCACGGTATCAATTACGCTACCGGGGAGACAATTATTATTATTGTAAATTATATTTGACCGTCTCTCAATTTTTGAAAGCCATAAATGATTTTTTATCTGAAGGAACTTTTAAATATTTAATTTAAAATCATTTGATTTTTGCTTGGTTTATAACTTGACTTGGCAACTACTTGTTTTTCTGTAGTATATATTTTTTTAATTCTTGATTTAAATAGTATTTTAAAATATTTGTGCGATTTAAAAATACTGATTTAATCGGTAATATTTCTGTCAAATTCTTATCATTTTACTGTATGAATATATTAAACAGCTGTGAACGACCAATTTAGTCTAATCTCCGTATACAACGCGCTTGAAACTACCGTTTATAAAAATTCTGACATCTTAATAAATTTCTCAAATATACATTCTTTTAAAAAACACATGACATATTAGCAAGAAGTTTGAATTATCACAAGACATACAATGATTGAGAATAGATAAAATCACTTAACTTATTATCATGAGTGGCTAGATATATAGGTATGAAAAGTTAGTGTCCACACCTCTCATCCCGGGTATGCAGGCTAAATTCCCACAGCTATCGGATTTAAAAAAATCATAAAATGCAGGACTAGATACCCATTGATATAAGCAATTTTTTGACAACCAACTCTTGTAAAAAATAATGTCAAGACATGTCTACATATTCCACATTTGAAGCGGACATTTTCACACTGTGTAGACCCATATGCTCCACTTTCGAAGCAAACAAGTTTATTTTAATATTTGATTAAATATCTGACTCAAATCATTTGTAGTTTACCCATGTGTATATAGTGTATGTATTTAATTAAAATATATTAGTAATTAAATGCTTTTAAAATACATAATGATGGTTTAATATTCAATTTTTTTTAAATAATATCAATTAAAAGAAGATTTTAACGCTAAAATAAAATAAACATTTTTGTAACTATTTTATAAAGAATAAATAACTTTGTTATAAAATGCTATGTCATAAAATCACCAACCTGAAATGTTAATTTGGAACTTATCTGTCGATATATATTTACATTATGTATATTTTTAGCGAGATCAACGCCCTGTGATGTGTCCAAGTTATGCCATATTTTTTTGAATTGCTTACTGAATAAAAGTGGTTCATAAGTGTTAAGTATGAACGATATGAGGAATGAGTATGCTTTTCAACTACCAGTGGTAACCGTTACAAATTAAATGTGTCATTTTTTATTATTCCTTGCGCCAAAACGTGAGGTAAATTTGACTGACATCTTTTCCATTAATATGTTTGTGCGACATGATTTAATCATTATTTATCTCTGCCGAAGAATTTATTTTACACTGGTTCTAAAAATGTAACGTTAATAATTTTTACTTTTAATTGTCATACCCATTATGAAAAATTCAAAATTTCAGTAGACAAAAACCATTTTTTATTACCATGTCTGCTCAAATAATAAAATATATGAATCTACACGGTGAAATATATGATATCCACTCGAAAAATAAAGTATATGGATCTCCGCAATGTGAAAATTATTATAATTAGATGTAGGGATAAATTTTATCTCCTACAACTCAATATTCAGATGAGACAATAATTACGTGAGTAAGACAAATATTATGGCCAAAATATTATATGTCATGGATATATAATTGGTTTTCAATCATTTGTTCAACTTATTTGGTATCCAGTCCTGCATCTTGGGATGTTAAAAACCAGTAGCTCTGTTACCAAACAATTTATCTCCGGCTATGTATATGCTAACTTCTCGGTCAACGCGTATACGGATATAAACATTTATATGATAGTATCCAACAGTAATGATAATAAGACGAAATATCTTTTGGCAATGTAGTCGGTATAATAATGAGGAAATACTGATTTAAAGGTTACCTTTAAATCTACAACCTGCTAAGAAATTAATAATTATCAATGGATAATTCTAAAATATATTCTTAATATACTTTTGTGTATTACAAAAAATTATTAGAGAATTCAAAACCATAATAACTTATTTAACTGCTTAATTACAATGAAAACTATGTATAATTATTTATAATCTTGAGAATAGATATCAATCAACTGTGGAAAGGAAAAAGTATGTTGCCCTCAATTTTTCTAAATAGCTTATATTCAATAATAGGAATGTATACAGCTTAATGCATGTTCTATTAAAAGGATGAAAGCTGAAAATGCCAAATTAGCGTCTAAATCAAACTTTTAAGTTTGGCCTGATAAATTATCGATCAAAAAAAAGAGCTTTCATCCGATAAATTTTACTGGTTTTTTCTTAAATAACGCGGGGCAAGTACTTTTCCCTTAAAGCAGCCGAAGGATTTAAATATGAAAAAAAACACACTAAGTTTTTGGTCAATTTTAGCGAAACGTTCATACGTTTATGTTAAAAAATATTAAATATTAGATAACGCCTATGAAAAATAAAAATGAATTGGATACCATAAAATGTGCCATGATTTTGTGTATGAGGTACCAATATTCCTGAAGAGGATGTTCTAGGATTACATTTCGGATGCACAGTCACGGTCACAAGCGTGTAACTGTTAACCGTTCAACGAGATTATAAATTCTGATAGATGAAGATAATTTCGTGACCACAATAGACTTTGGCTTTGGTTTTTACTGAAACTTTGTACTCATTGCGTATCCATAATCTCATTTATAAAAATTGTAAATTCTCAATATTTTTTTCATTTTATTAGCAATAATGTGCAAATATTTTAATATGTCTCCCCCATAGTGTAGTTTGTAGCACGCGCGTCTAGCGATCCGGAAAATATGGGTTCTATTTTCCATCTGTCGGAATTTAAAAATCCAAAAATGCACGATCAGATCCCCATTGGGTTGAGTAATTATCTCATAAACAATTTACGTAAAAAATAATATGTCAATACGTCTTCACATTACGGAGATCCACATCCTCCACTTTCGGAATGGATATCTTCACACTGTGTCCATCAATATGCTCCACATTGGGATCGAACATGGTATAAATCATTAAAACATTCTTTCCTTACAACATATTAACCTTATTTAATTTAATGAGAATTTGACAACCAGCTGCCTAAAACCAATAACTAAATCGCTATGTTATGAGCAGTGCACAAATTTTATTATTAACCCTTCGAAAAGTATGGACGTCGCCTTTTTATCAAAACCATTTTTATATTCTTAAGTAAATGTTAATATATCTTTTAATTTAAATACTAGATAGACCCGTCAAAGATAAGTGGAATTCATTGTATGATTTATTTTTAGGCTAGAAAAGATACTTAAACATTACAAAAAAAAATGAGAAAAAAAAGGTTGACTTCAGAATTTAAAAATTCCCTTATGCTCTTTCTATAATTATTATTATTTTCAAAAACACGAAAGAATATTTATATTGCTATTTACGAAAATACAGGAAATTTCACATAAATCAGTCTCATATGTTCAAATTTGTTCTCAAGTATTCCTTTGATACCAAAATAAGAGTTGCCATATGCGGTAATGTTATACACATTGTTACCAATTTGGAATAATTTTTCAGTTCGTTCAGTTCCTTTTTTGGAAAAAAAGAGTATTGCTCACAAATCGGCATTTCCAATTCAATTTATTTTATGATATTAGTTGAATTGATAGCAGTAAAAGATTGTACTATTTCAAACATGTGTGCATAAAAAATTAATTCAATAATGAAAGGGTTAGTATAGCTAAAGAGATGTAGGAATGAATTAATTGTTAACAAAAAGACTACTTAAAAAGTAGTCTTTTTGTTAAAATTTAAATTATTAAATTCTCAACAAACAAATAAGATAACGGACTAGGCAATCAGTCATTTCCAGAATAGTAATGTGACGTTAGAGCTAGATAGGTTATGTGCCCAATAAATTTTCAACCTGATCTGTCAAGCAAGAAGATGAACTACTATAACGTTTTCATTGGTGTCTTCGTACTTTAAAATTTGTATCGATTGATTTAAAAGCTTTTTTGTGAATGATTGTAACGAAAAGTACATTTTTTTCCATTTAACACCGTAAACGTGAATTAAGTTCGTAAGCAATATTGTCGCGAAAGATGTCAGAATATTGACAAGCGCCCACTCCTCTTCACACGTCTTTTGAACTTATCGCTTGTGCAGTAAAGTCATCGACCGCCATTGACCCTCTCTTCGTCTATTTCATATTAACGTCGTCATCTTTATGACGCTGACCTTCAACATTGCTTTTATGGCCCGCAGTGAAAACTGGAGCAATTACATACCATTTACCTACTTCTTTGCGCGAATATTTTAAGACAGAAATGATTCTGAATTCCTTTAGTATTTTTACAAATTTACTTATATATATTTGATTCGTATAGTTTCTATCTACCAAAATTGTTATCTTTGTCATATTTGAACTAAATATGAGATTTTATTCTAGTCTCTATTTAACATCATAATAAAAGGTCGATAACTTCTTAAAAGCAATAAAACCCTATAAAAAGTGGATTTAAAAATTACAATTTCATTATTTTTATCTTAATTACTCATTAAATATAAATAAAAAAATATTTTATTTATTCTAAGCACCCGTTATCCATTAAGAAATCCCACGTAATAAATTTTTTCTACATTTTTATTTTGATTAAAACAAAAAAATAAGAAAAAGTAACAAACAGAAAAATTTGATTTACCAACATTTTACCAAAGTGCGCTTTGGTAAAAAAGGTACTAGACGACTCATTTAATGTACTTTATATTTGCTATGTCTATCGCCTATATATAAAATGTCTTTATATTTATAATACATATCAACAGCCATGAGTTGACAACACGTATCAAGACCAAAATAAAATATACTTTGGAGTGAAGTAATGCTTATTTCATTTCTATTTATTTCCTAACACTTATTTTTTATAAGGTTTCTATGTCCTTGTAAATAGTTTAACAAATGTATGATACGTGTTTTCAACTTATGGTCATCGATATATTTCGTAAGTCTATTTTTTTTGTAGGTATATTTGCGTTAAGATATTTAAAAAGATGTATTATTTCAACAAATCGCTTTCTTTAAAAATATTTAAAAAATCGATAAGCACATGAATTATATTTATAAATCTTATAATAACTTTAAATCAGTCAGACGAATTATAAAAAACTCTTTGATATATGAACATGGGCAATAACTTATTCCAATACAATGTTTTTCAAACCCCGGCACTTTATTAAAGATAAACATATTACAGTTTTGGATATTTCCGTGTATTATTTAAAAATTAAAGTTTTTTTTTTAAAACTATTTGTATTCCAAAGTTTAAGGACAACAAACCAGTTGACACATGTATAGTTGTGTGAATTAAATGAAAATATGTATATAAAATCAAATTACAGTTTAGTTGATAATATGTATGATGTAAATCTATACCTAATATATTTATGTCTGGTATAGTAGGAACTATTTACCGCTTCCAGATGCATCCTTATAAACTCGATTTAGCTACCTCAGCAACACAGATCACAAAACGTTTAAAAATATATTTGTTATGATTAAAGATGATATAAAGTTATTCAATATAAAAAAACTATACTTAACTAAACTTATCGTTAATTTACTTACTTAATAATTAACTACATTTTTACAACGTACGTATATATATATAACCTGTAAATACCGAAATAGACTTGAATTTAATTATTTAGTAGTAAGTTTTATATAACTTTAAACCATTCAAGAGTGTTTTGAGTATTAAATAGGACATTTTATTTACTAACGCGTTAGGTTAAAAATATTGGTAATATAAATTACTACAAAGCTCCGAAATTTATTTTTTATATTAACTATATAAAAATATTTGAGAAAATATAACGAATTTCCTATGCTAAACAACAGTAAATAAATAGATTTTTGAGATTGGTGAAAACTTTTGTTATATTTGCATAATTACTTATATACTGTTTTGTTTCAATTAATCAATAAATAAACCTGAATATTGGAAATAAATAATTTTCAGCGTAGTTTCTGTATAAAAATGTGGGGAGAGTTTATCAGGTTTTTTTGATAAAATAAAATATAAATATGTGGTTAAGTAAAACTGTGGGTAAAACTTTTATATTTAATGTGGTCATTCTCGGAATTTATTTATGTATAATATAATACGCATCACGTCATATTACTTAAAATTAAGATTAAAATAGTTTTAATGAAAATCACTAACCACTTTTAAAAAGGATGACATGTTTTCCACGGCAAGTTTGACAGCTAGTCAAACAGACTGACACTAGCTTTATTGGTCGAGCGCCAAATGAAGAAAAGGTAGGCAAGTTTTGTATCTTGTCCTTGCGTTGAACTTGCACTGCTTATGATGGCTTGAAGACTGAACAGGCGAGTGACGCCGATCTACTTTTAAGTTTTACGCGTTTTTAATTCTGAGGAGGGGGAAACGATTTTCCAACCACCCAATTTCATTTCCCAATAATTGGAATATTCAATATAGATTTGTAAAAAAATTGTAAGGGTAGTGATTTTTTACTACGTCCTAAATAATTATTAGTCACCACAGTTTCTATGAGCTATACAAAAATTTATATACTTTTTTTTAAAAGTAAATAACATTTCTTATGTAAAACATTGACTCATTGAAACCAGTTTTTTTAAATCAATTTTCATGCATCTTTTAGTACCTGCAACTTTTTGATATTTATATAAATTGATAATTTTACAAAAAATTATATATTTTTTAAAATAAACGAAATCTTTATGAACGCTTGAAAAAATAATTGCATGACATGGCAAACATATATTTTTCTACAAGAAGTCTTTGATGATCTCCAATTGTAACGTATTAATTATCTAGAGATACTGATGGAGTATTCGCAACAATTTTAAATACTTGTTATAATTCTACTACCATATTTAAAAGCTCTTCTTAAGTGATACTTTTGATTGTAAGTCATGCACAACATAAATAATCGTATAAATGATCAGATATGTCAAATTTTCTTAGGTAGCTGAAAGGTTATCGCGTAAGCTTTGGATGCGGATATTTTGATTCCAACATTACTGAATTTAAAAAATACAGATCTGGATGTTTATTGGTTTGGGCAATTGTCTGAAAATCGATTGTTATAAAAAATAATTTCTTCACATTGATTTCTGCAAAACTTTATTTATTTGTCCATCAAAGTATTAATCGTTAATAAAAGTGCATAAAAGTTATTAATTGGTATTTAAAATTCAACGCAAAATTACTCTCACGTGTATGTCATTCTTTAACCTTTTGAGGAGTATAGATGTACGCGTACGTCCGTGCGCCTTGTCGCATTGTATGCAAAGCCATTTTTTTATTTTTAAATAAAATTTTATTATTAGTATGAATCCAAAATAAATCTATCAATGATATGTGAAAGTTCTTACAGTTATATCATACATTTTTAGACTAGAAAGAAATACTTAAACATTTCGAAAAAATAAGAAAAAAAAGGTGGCGTCAACTTTGAAAAATTCTCTTATACATTTTCTATAATTATTATGATTTGTAGAGAAACGAAAGATTATTTATATTAGTTTTCACAGAAATACGTAAAAATCAGTCCTATTGGTTCAAATTTGTTCTCAGGTTCTCCTTTTATTTTAAAATGGGAACGGCCACGTATGGTAATATTATCCACATTCTTACCAATTCGGCATAACTTTTCAGTCTATTTTGTTCGTTGATTGTAAATAAAAGAACATTGTTTACTGCTCTATATCTGCATATTTAATTTGATTGATTTTATGTAGTTAATTGAATTGAAAACAGTGAACAATTTAAGTGTTCAAAACGTGTGAGCATAAAAAATGAACTCACTAATGAAAATATCAATATATTAAATGATTTTTCATATTTAATAACAACAAACATTAACAAAATTTACATATGGATAATTAGGGTGACTTCATTGTACCCAAGTTCAGCGAAGTCAATTTATAGAATAATTATCTTAGATATACACATCATATTACAAGCATCTTTATTCATAACATTATCCAAATACAAAATTTAATAATGTATTCCAATAATAATAATACACATTTGCTTATAAAAATAGACCTCAAATAATTATTGAGAAAACCACTCATGTACACCTACTAACTGTAATATAAAATTACAAATTTATTCTATGTTTACGATTGAACGGTCGATTCAGTCAATTAACAAGATTGCTTTGATCAAGTCCATAAAGAATCAATAAATAAATCTACCAATAAACTTTATAGCATACTCACCTTACAAAAAATGCATTATAATAATAATTTCACTCTTATAATACATATAGACGCGAAGCTCTGCGCTCAAATATTATTTTTCTTAACAAAATTTTGTGGTATTGAGTATAGCACTCAAAAATCGAAGATCTAATAATTGCTTTCTCTTTCATTATTTTTTTACAGTTATTTAGAATTACGGCTAACGTGAATGTTTCTATTCTGAATTTTTCGTACTATTTTCAATAAATATATAAATGTGAATTTTCTGTAAATTTACATAATAGTAAAATAGTAAAAAATAATAAATACAATCTTTTCTACTTACTTCTTTAAAAACCATAAATGCTACAAATATAAAAATTTAAAAAATACAACAACAAAATAATAATAATCATAATAAATAATCTGTAACCGTGAAATTAGTGTGCAGTTTCGATGCTTGATTGCTTAAAATCTTAAGATACAAACAAAACTTATGTTAAAAATTCGGCTGAAATCTACGTCTTGTAAAAAATCTATTGTGATACATCTTCACACTAGAAAGACCTGTATGCTCCATTTTCGTAGCGGGTATAATAAAAATTATATTTACAATGCTGGATTAACGTTTTGGGTACTCCATTTTTTACAAAACTTTATCCAGGAACGTGAACATACCACGTCCATATAAGTTAAATCTGAAAGTAACCTATTAATAAATATCGATAGTTCAGTGCAAAGTTGCTAACGCTACGCGTTTAGCTGTAAATTACTTCATAATGCCATCTTGTTGCATCATGCTATATTTATATCCTGTATTAATTTGAGAACTCAAAATCTTTTAAACTAATATAAAAATGTCCTAAGAAAATTTTAAAACTTCAGTGGCCTCAAACAGCTCAACATCAGATCAGATTTATTAAAAGTATGTCATTCATTAGCAGCTGTACAAATAAATAGTTTAAAAGCTGTTTTTTATATCAAAATAAATGCAAAAATAAATAGCAAAATAGTCATTTTTACACTCTATTGTAAAACTATTAAAAATAGAGTTAGCCATAGATTTCATTATTACAACAACAAAGTTGACACATATAATATAAAGAGTTCTTTTTAAGGTGGTCGGTTTAACGTAACGTAACAAAGGAATCAGACAATATTAATACAAGTTTACTCATACTCGAAATATGAAATTCAACACAGAATATGTTGTAACCAATTAAATTTTGCCCATTGGGTTGAGTAATTGTCTGACAAACAATTCTCGTACAAAATAATCTGTCAAGACATCTTCACATTGTGGAGATCCATTTACTCCTCTTTCGGGGTGGATATCTTCACTCCGTGTAGATCCATATGCTCCGCATTATGAGCGAACATGGTATTAAAAAAATCAAAATATACAGTATTAATATCTGGATTTTAAAACAGTCATATCATTTGTATCCTGAAGTTTACCGCAGTAGACGTCGAATTGTTGATAATTTATTTCATTATGGCATCTAATTGTTGTACATTTATTTACTCCCATACAAGAATAACATCATGCCCACTCGAAAAGATCCGCTATACTGTACCATAACACTTAAGAAATATTATTTTACGAGTACTTACCTACTCAGTACGGTATTTCACCCACGATTTAATTTTAGTATACGTATTTTTTACGTCCGTGTAATTTTTAATAATTATGTCAATTTTTCAGACCGAACGTTCTCGTTGTTTATGCCACTTAAATTATGGAGGAAAATTTATGACTCATAAATCAACGATTAAACTCCAATCAAATAAATTAATCAATTCGCTTAAACAAGTTCATCTGACTATGAACACAAGCTTGTTTGTATAAGAATTTAAAGTATTTAAATGAGATGTGATAAATACAAATATCTACATATAATTAATTGTTCTACATTACTTAAATAAGCTTCCTTCATCTGAAAACATTCGAATTTAAATTAATTATGTTTCCAATAAGAAAAAAACAATGATAAATACATACAAATCAGTTTTAGTGGGACACCTTTTTATTTTGTCATTATTAGCATAGGCCGGGTTCTAGCTTCTGCTAGATGAAGATTTCCCCAAAATTATTCCAAATTTTTTTAATCTTCTTTCGCTGCCACATCTCTTCTACTACTAAATTTAGTCATAGATTCAATGGATTTCATGTTAATCTGTAAGCAATCAGTCTTCTTTAGATATCGGTGTATGTCACATTTTAACACCAATTATGCCCACTTTGAGTAACTTTTACAGCCCATTACTATTTGAATATACATACTTCGTTTATTAATATAATATATTAATAATTACTTTTTTTAAATCATTTTAGATTTACATGGCATGAATTAATAGATGTTACATGCGTAACTTGCCAAAAATATTTACTTATTTTAATTTGTGTGTTTATATATAATAAACATAATATTTATTCAAACTATTTTTTAAATGTACCATTAATTACCATTTTTCATCATTTCGATCTTTAACCTGATCAAGCATACTGACGTGTATTTTCGTCAGCTAACTGATGGCCCAGAGTGCTACAGGCATATTAATCGTGAATTTATTATTCTATTCTAATGTTGTTTTCCACATCATCATCTCTTGATATTTTTACATACTATACAACAGAGAACAATACAATATATGCTTAACCGATTCTATATCAACGCATTATAATACGTACAGATCTATCAAAGTTTAAAAAAAAATCTAAATCTCTAAAACTCACTCCTTAGGTGATGTCAAAATTAGAATGACTTTCGCGCGAAAGAGTTAATTGGAAGATGTTTGATGTAAGAGAGAAACAAGTATTGTGTATGTATCAACGCATATTATAATATCGTGGATATAGTGGAGACAAAGTTAAACCTTGAATGACATTAAACCAGTGATCCTAAATAACTTCATATGCATTACAGCTTCTTTATTCAGATATATGTTTTTACAGATCATTTTTATCGTGAGAATTTAGTTGATATAATTTAAAATAAACACAGCATTTTTATGAATTTTCAAACTTATATTACGACCTTTATTAGTCGAGTCAAATATGATAAAAGTATGTAAAGTTTGACAAACATTTACGTATTAATACGATAGTCTTTTAAGTGCTGTGGTATTCTTCGCGACAAGACATCATCACTTTAAGTGCTCCAGATTTTATGAACGACAAGTTACTCGCAAATCTTTGAGTTACTTATAATTTATAAGAGCATTGCTTAAAAGAAGATAGCAATGCAAGGTAGACCAGATATTCACACAAGAAGTTCAAGTCGAGACCTTCACGTACATCAGCGGCACTCAAACTATCATCCAAAACATCAAGACCATCAAGTGTACTGTCAATAAATAAATTAGGATATGTTGACTTTTTCAGATAACGAACCTACAGCGTGTTTGTAATAAATGTAATAATTCGATTGGTAGGTAGAAAAAACGGCATTTCTTGGATTTTAATAAATATATTTTTATAAATACAACACCACAATTTTAAATAGTCACCTAACAACAATCTGACAACGGTTTCACCGGAGTAGTTAAATAGCAATATTGAATCAATAGTTTTGCATTATTAAACAAATTGTTATCACATTCGAATATACAGAACTAGCCTGCCGAAACTAATGTCAATAATATGATGATTTTAATGAAATTTCTTCGGTTATCAATATCTTCCACTTGAATGAAATTAAGTTTAGATGGATGCAATTGCACACTTTTTTAAATCTCTGTCCAAATTTTTTGGTAGTCTCCTTATTTTTTATGTTTTCAAATGACGCAAATTCTTCGTTAATATGATACATTATAATATAAATGATTTAAAACCATAATTTGTAATATTCTTAACATGTCAAATATTTTTTAAGCAGTCTTTCAAATGATACACATATTAATAGTTTCACTTCTATCTACACGTTTATATAAATCTGAGCATGTTTTTAATAAATCAATATAATGAATCGACTGCATTTAAAACCATTTTAATTATCTAATAGATAGCCCATTATCATAAATAAAAAGCCGGACATT
The DNA here is from genome assembly GCA_022683975.1 of Rhyacophila evoluta. NCBI lineage: Eukaryota > Metazoa > Arthropoda > Insecta > Trichoptera > Rhyacophilidae > Rhyacophila > Rhyacophila evoluta. The sequence continues at coordinate 1,455 of JAGVSQ010006487.1, read as the reverse complement.
TTTAGATCCTTTACGAATAGTAACAATGGCAAATGCTTATTTATTCTAATTTACTACTTTTTGCTCAAATCAGTAAATTATTTTCGGCAAATAATTTTAAATTCAAAAAGAATTTTAACTTTCGACTTTTTGTCATTAGTTTTATGTGTATTTTATACCAAATTAGGCCTCGAGCATAAACAGTATGGCAAACGCGTCTTTATACGTACAACAAACTGTCAGCATCATTTAACAAAGGGTATCATTACTATTCATCAGAGCCTACAGCAACAGGCTTTATCTTGATACAATTAAATATATAAAGTACACAATATAATAATATGTATATTCATTGATTCATTAGATAACCTTTATATAAAAGGCTTAATGATAATATAAGACTGACAGTGCGATTAATTCTTAAAATTATCGATATTTAACGATTAATTATAATTTATAATAGAATTAAAAACCGATGTTTTATTAAAGAGTACAAATTATTTATTTGTTGTAATATATTAATACAGTCGATTCTCTTTTTTATACAGGTGATACGTTCTAAAGGATACCGTGCAAAAAATATGAGGTTTTCATATAAAAATAGTCAATAGATTGTATCCAAATTTCTACTAAATATTAGTTAATTCTCACATTACATATGTATTATTTTCACAATATTATAATCGTTCAGTCATTCAGTGTCACTTCTAAATGTAAGCGTGCCCGTTCACTGTAGTTTTGCTTTATGATAATTCATTACTTATTATTTAGTATTTTTTTCGATGCATGAATGATAGAAAGTGTGCCATCTTTTTCAAGTTCATCTAAAATATATAAAAATATTGACTGAATATAATATGATTTCGTCAAGCTAGGTTTTTAGATTTTTAAGGGCTATATAAGCAAAAAATCAGCGTAAAAAGATAGATGATTTTATAATTAATATTTTTGACTGATGGTGCTTGATGGAGATTGATTTTAAATTCAAAATTATTTAAAACTGGTAACATCACGTATGGAAGTTTACCAGTTTTAAATGATTGTATATTTTATTTCTCTCGGTAGCGTAGAGATTAGCATGTGCACTTAGCAACCTGGAGAATGTGGGTTCGATTCCTACATCTGTCGGATTTTAACAATCCAAAAATTAAGACTGGATGCCTATTGGGTTGAGCAATTGTCTAGTAAACGATTCTCGTGAAAAAAAATATCAAGACAAAAAAAAATCACATTGCGGAGATTCGTATACTCTACTTTTGGAGTAGATATCTTCACATTGTGTAGATCCATATGCTCCACGTTTGAAGCAAACGTGGTATAAGAACGATAAAAATAATTTAGAGATATTTTTTTTACGAAAACGCATTATTAGGTATTTTTCCAATAACTTTCTTCTACATTCAAATCATCGTCCATTACCAATCTAAAATATAAAAGTCAAAATATGTATGTTCGTTCGTTCGTTCGTTTGTCCAC
>JAGVSQ010006486.1:1328-16311 GCA_022683975.1 Rhyacophila evoluta | reverse complement strand
GTCCATCTTCCAGGTGGCCAGACTGTTTTAACCGTACGCACGCCAACGATTCATCGGTAAGTCGAGCGATGGCGTACCCTATACGCCAACGACTCACCGAGTCGGGACGATTTTTCTTACTAAAATAAATTTATTAACTCATTAATACATACGGATGACACATATGATGAGGTCACATCAAACATCTGTGAGTCTCAAATTTTAATATCTCAAAAATCCCTGGCGTATAGAGAAAAATCATATATATGACAGTTAAAGAGTTAAAGAATATGCCGTTTCTCGTTTGATACTATTTCTCTTCTCAAATTTGTAACGCAATTGCCAGGCTACGAACTATTTGTCTTATAAAATCAACCATACAGTTTCACAAGAATTTTAATACTAGCAATTTAGCACAGGTTTTCCTCAACTTACGGCGGAGATACGTTCCAATACATCAGCCGTAAGTAGAATCAGTCATAAATCAAATTTCATATAAAACTTTAAATGTATACATAATTATAGCCTTGCGACGAACGAAAGTATCTGCAAAGAATTATTTATGTTTGCAATAGTAGTAAAAAAAAACGTTTAGTATAATATTTAAAAAGAAATATTGTGGAAATTAAAAAAAATTTGATAACGGTATATTAATTACTTATTCTAATACTTTTTTATGAATATGTGAGCTAAATAGAAGTGTTATAAATATATTTTTTTTAATATATAAGGTAGTTCACGTTTACAGCTACTGTAACGAAAGCACTATTATCGAATTCTATCCATAAAATATGTGACCAAATCATAGCCAGTTAAAATTAATTTTCATTATTCTGTAAAAATAATTTTCTTTCTGAAAAACTTCTCTGTGTATGGCTTTTTATTGTATATTGAATTTGAAGTAGATAGTAACGTTGCCCTTAATGCACTACTCGTGTTGAGTTTAAGTGATCTCCATATTATGAAACATAAAACTAAATTAATGGCTGGGACTATCTTATTGAATGCAGTGGAAAATGTTTTCATATAAATAAAAAAAACCGTTCATCGGAAAACTTTATTGATATTTCTAAATTATGATTAAATCATTTGTGTTGGTGGTGTTCATTTAAAATTTTTATACCATGTTTAATCCCAAAGTAAAGCATATGACTAGTGTGTTTTTTTTAAAACTGTTTTTGCAATCGTGGCTTGTTAAATATTATAGATAATTTTCGAGGCCCATTGTTTGCAGTATCAACATAATTATGCAAGTAATAACAACGAATGTTTTAAAGCCGAAGACTACGGGTTTGAATTCCACAGCTACAGAAGAATTTAAAAAAATCAAAAATGCAGGATTGGATGATCAATAGATTAAAAATATTTTGTCAAGGTAAGAAACTCTTCATATTTTGTTTCCATTAAGGTATTCACGACATGGCATACAAATATCTTTATCGGATAAAAAATATTAAATAGTAAAAGAAATTTATGAAAAACAAAGTAAATATACTTAACTGTAAATAAATATAAAGAGAAGATTGGAGAATGAAAAGAAAAAGGTTATGCCGAGAGAGATAGACAGATTATATTCCAGAAGTTTATAAAATAGCTATCAATATCAAAGTCGATCTAAACTCACTTTTATTCAGATAAAAGATATCATATTAAGTAATGTTGTTAAGCACATAAATTGCCCTCCGTACTGAAATCACTACTGGCAGATACTTTTACACTGTAGAAATATTTATGATTTGTTTTCGTTGTATGTATAATAGTTGAAAAAATAAATGTATTTTTTAAACAAACTATTTCTATGCTCGACTGACGAAAGTGTTGCATAGAAATAAAGTGACCATTCAAAAAACATCAATTGAAAAATCCAGGTCACTAGTTGTAAATAGTTGGGTGTTACAGTACAGCCGTTATCCGACAAAATGGGAATAGAACCTGTACGTACAGTTACAACGGGTGCGCGAAATCTATGCATATTGGATGATGCGAAACAATGGCCGATCAATCAACTCAACGAGGAAACTGCGTCGGACTTTCAGTTAGTACATGTTCGACTAAGGGCTTTTCATTTATCTATTAACATACAAACGGCAATGCGTGTAATTTAAATCTATCAACATTAAAAAAAATAAAAAATGAGAGCTATGAATCAATATAACTACGTTTTTGCTTTTTATAGATCCTCTTCGAAAGTAGAGTATAAAAACAGTGCATCGCGTCACTAACAGAACAAATGATTGCAAATTAAATTTGAATGTTTAAATCACGTTTCAACACATGATCTTTATTGTAATATATCTGTACTTTTATATAATTAGATAAATTCAGTTTAAAACACCATAAAATTTCTCTGGTACAATTATTCTTGTGTTAAATTTTTATTTGTGCGGTTATCTCTGAGTTATATTTATTATTTATGCTTACATTAGCCTCGTATGCAATTTTGTTGTATTAATTTGTCGTCAAACTAATAGATAGACATTTCTCATGACACTCTCTTGACGCATCCGCTACGCGCGACCGAGACAAGTCGACTGTGCTTCACTTCTGTAGTAATAAGTGATGCATAATCCGTTTTTGTATCTCCTCATTAAGAACAAAACCATACTATTATATCAACATGATTTGATTCTTAAAGCTTTATCTACAACTACGTTAGGTTTTTGTTGGGTACCAGAAAAAAACTCTGGAGGAATACAGGGATAAACAGACAGAATTTACTTCTTACCTTGTGCTGATTTGATATGTATTCAAACGTGAAAAAAATCCGTGTTGTCACAACTTTGGGCATTTTGGGACATGTCTTAATGTGATACCTGTACGGTTTTAGCGCAGTACAGCCTTAATATTTGAAATTGGTGCCATTTCTAGTGAGTCCTCATTTAAGCCTTTTGAGAGATTGCTTCAATTTTTCATCAATTAATATCAATTGTTATCATACGATAGTTTAAAAACAGCGTATTTTTCGAATATTAGTAAACTTGAATGTGTAGCAACTATATCTTTAATAATAATTAGTCCTAGTACATTCCCGCCGTGTAAAGAATGGACTTTGAAATAAGCAGAATTAAAAGTACTTTAGATACGAATGCACTACACCATTCAAAACTATACACGTCAAAAAATTATTAGGCTGTTAAGACAACTGACAAATTACATGTAAGACTTTTTAAAACAACTTATCTGCTTTAATTAAAAACTATAGTGTTAACTACGCAGTTTTAGGTTTGTTTGATTTAAGCGACTGTTCACTGGTGGAGAAATGTGTAATCTGGCGTTTAGTTCACTTTTGGATAAAACAAAACAAAGCCGGACAGGACATGACAGCGCGGGAACAAACAAAGTGTTCCCGCTCCCGCCTTTTTCCCGTTAGTTCGATCACTCAATCATAGATGACGTTGCGACGTTGATAGAGCGTGGCATACCTGCTTAATTAATTTAACAACGAATGAATAGGCGGTGTTGCCATGTAGCATTTTCTACCCCTTTAATATAATACTTTTTAATATTACACTTGTTTAAATACTTTCTTTTCTTTTGATTATATCCTCTTCTTTTATGAAGAAAATGTCTACTAAATGGTTCGCTATCAGCCCTAAACATTACTAATAGTCTGATGAGAGCTAATCACTTTTACTGATAACGATGCTAGTGTATATAAATGTGTAAGACAAGTCAACAATAGTCTAAAGACCCTAAAGTACTGTAGTACAGAACAGCTGAACAGCATAATGCACCTGTACAAAGGGTTATCTTTACTTTCACTATATCATAAACTCATTTTAAATGTAGTAATTTATTCCTCATAGTCTTTCAGGAGACTGAACTCTCACTAATTATAAGAAAAAGATAAGCGAACTAGATAGTTATCTCTTAAACTTGCAAGACGTTCCGAAGTCAGGTACAGTGTTATTCCACGATGTTTGTTCTGTTTGGTCCGTTCCTCAATTTTCGAGTTTCTTACAACAAAAAAACAGCCCCCATCTTGATATTTCATGTAAAAATCTGTTTTTGAAACACAGTTTATAGTTTTATGGATCTTTATAAAAGTTCAATTGAGTAATGTATTCTAGACAATCCACCATGTCCAATATGATTAAAGCTGTTGACACATGAAAAATAATCTCTTCTACTGCGATCTGAATGTAAACCATAAAACGTTTAAAACTCTGACACTGATAATCCGTCCTTAATACTAGACAAAGGCCAATCGGAGCGATGACAGGTGAGGTTAGGTTATTATTAGTCCTCGCATTTATTTTAAATCCAATGCAAGACGTATCGATTTGTAATCTGTCAAAATTATTGGTTATGTGAGAATCGTTGAAACACTTATTTAAAATTTTAAATGGTGAATAAATTATTTCTCCTAATTTCTTATAGTATTCCAAGTAATCAAGAAGTAAGCGTATTTTTTGAAGACATGTCTTCACACTAGACATTCACATATCGTGCTTTTGGAGCGGACATCTTCACACTGTGTAGTTCAATATTTTCCAATTTCGGAGCGGACATGGTAAAAAAATATGATTGTATGGTTAAATCAATAAACCAAATCGAATGTTTGTTTCTATATACTTGTAAGTACTCATGCTGAGGGCTGTATTGCAGTTGGATTTGGCTCGTTTTGTAACACATAAGCCGCTTTTTCAACGCAGTGCTGGATTTTACTGAATTCATTCAAGTAAATACCGTTTCACATAATGATTCTTATCATTAACAAACAAAAAACTATTTCATGACTGTAAAACTATGAATATAAACATTCTGTTTTAATTTTGTCGCTTCAAACTTTAAAAGTAAACCATTCATTATAAAAAAATATAAACAAATAAATATTCAAATATGTTTTTATTAGAGTTATTTAACTTGTATTGGTTTCACTATTGGCAACTGGATCTGTAAATCTGATTAAATTTCAAATGAGTACGTCGGTCTATTTTGCATAGAAAAAAGCATTTACTGAGGAAAAAATGTGTACTCTGGAAATGAATGACAATTCGCAAACCGTTTTTAAAATTTTCATAAAAGTATTCTATTTGGAACAATATCTTTGTTAATGCAGAAAATATCTTTTTTTACAAAAGTATAACTTGTTCTAAAAAGTAGTTAAACGATGGTTACAATTATAGCTGTTAGTATTCCTCAAACTAAATAAGTACAACACATTTTAAGTTAGACATCAATCAATTGTTTGGAAATTTATTGCCCTCGATTATTTTTATGCACTATAATTATAATTCCAAATAAACGTATGACTAAAAATTTTACCCACTATTCATCTGCCTCGTCTTTAAACATAGTTTCAGGCATATACCGGAGATATAATATTGTTACATGAATATGGCGATATCAATCCTAATAATTGGTTGTGTATTTCCAAAATTTTACGAAACTTGTGATGGATTTATACAATAATTTACAAGAGCGAATGCGACGGAAAATAATGTATTCTAATATTATAAAATTAAATTATGTTGTTGAACTAATAACACATTCGGTTATGTCGTAGCAGATAGATAATTATATAAAATATGTTTTATATAATTATCTATCAACTGTGACTGTATGTGTTAAAGTATGTTTTTAATTTGTGTGTACTTATTTTACAGTTTTTTCACGGCAGTTCGTTGGATGCTTATATCATAATCTGCTGAGCATTACTATTTGCCTTATGAAAAACGTGTTGATTTTTATTGAACCATCAGATTTAAATCTTCCAATTTTGATGCCAAAATAGTCATTGAATATGGGAGTCGTCTAGTTCATATCCACCGTAAGTGCAGTTTGGTAAAATGTTGGCAGATCGATTTCTTTTGTTTGTCATTTTTTCTTATTTTATTTGAAATATAATAAAAATCTAGGATATTATTTATTTCGTGGCCTCCGTTATTAGATTACGAATATTTAGAGTAAAATTTAATGTTTTTTTATTTATATTTTTGGAGTAATTATGAAAACAACAATTAATTCGTAATTTTCAAATCCACTTTTTATATGGTTTTATTGCCGTTGGAAACCTATCGACCTTTCATTATGTTCTTAAATAGAGACTAGAATAAATCCTTAAACTCATATTTGTTTCAAATTTGACAAAAAGTGCACTTATAGTAGATAAGAACTAGACGCTTCATTAGATTAAATGACTTTTTCATTATTAATAATTAAATTCGGTACAAATAGTTGTTTTCAATAATGGCAAAAATAGTTCATTTAAGTTTTTTCATAATATAGGAGTATTTCGCCACTCTTTGGCAGGATTGTCACATAATTTTAATTGAAAGCAATAAAATATTATATATAAACTAATTGTATTATATGTCTATACGTATAAATATTTTATTCAAAATGCTTATATAAAACTTCTTCAAAGAAAGTTTTCATTCGATGCAAAGGCATTCAATAAACAGAACTCAAAAGTATTCAGAGGTCAAAGGGAAAGAACAACAAAAGCCATTTTGTCATATTCATACGAAATGTTTGCCAACAGTTTTATGGGACGGCCCCGCGGGTACAAAGTTAAACTTCCTTTGTGGACCTAAATCCTTGCTGATTTCAGATTCACATATTATTATGTTATTACACAATACACGCCGACCAGTTGACACATTCCGAATTGCAAATATAGAAATACCTACCCGGAAGTACCCCTCTCCCCCTGGAATGGTCGTGGAGAATGATGTTGAAGGATATTACAAAAATATCATCAACTGCAAAAAAACATGTTTTTCTAAAACTGACAAGAAACAGCATTATGTTCAGTACTATTAGGTTACCAAAATGTGGGATGATGCAACACATATACTTCTAGGCTGTGTGAAGTGCGAGGGTTGAATGATTTAAATTGATTCTAAATGTATACAGATGATATAGTATGGAACTAATGCACTTTATCTTTTATCGGAATCTGAAAGTAATTGCATTGTTTTTTCGAATTTTCGAAAATAGAATGATCTGTTAAGTATAATGCTAAATAATTTTGAAATGCTATGAAAAGCATGTATATAGTATTATCTAATGGATTGAAAATCTCCCCGATAGCGTAGAGGTTGGCGTGCGCGCCTACCAATCCGAGGAATGCCGGTACGATTCCTCTTCAGCTGGATTTAAGAAGATCCGAAAATGCAGGATTAGGTGCATATTTCGTTAAGCAATTGTCTGAAAAACAATTCTTGTAAAAAATAATCTGTCAGGATGTCTTCATATTGCGAAAATCTATATATTTCACATTCAAAATGGATATCTTTATACTATGTAGGTCCATATGCTCCACTTTGGGAGCAAACATGACGTTAAAAAAATCATTTGACAAAATTTGATCATATTACAAATTTAATAAATAGACTTGTCTTAAGAATGACATGGCAACTGAAATAGCTATCTACTTAACTGATTTAATTTTTGATTTGAAATTATTTTTTTTACCCTGTAAAATGGAGTTCCTCACAGTGATGTTCAATTTATGAAATAAAATATATTTTGATAGTATTGGTAAGCGCCTAAGTTAAAACCCGAGAATTGCAATTAAGATTATTGAAATTTTGAAAGAAATCGAAGATGTAGGGCTGAATGATAGGTTAATAACCAGTCCTCGTGACAATCGATCTATCTAGATGTCGTTTCATATTATTGAAATATATGTACTTTGTATTTAGAGCGGATATGGTAAAAAAATATTTATAAAACAGCGTATGAATATTTATTTGAGGTGTAAATAATATTGAAAATCGGGATGCAAAAAATATTTGATCAGGAGCGTTGCCAAATAAAAAAAATGTTCTCCCGCGGAAAAAAATCACAAAGCAATTATGCTAAAATACTTTGCTGGAAATTTCCCAAATGGATTATTTGTTGATTTCATATCCAATCCATTAAATGGGGCAACAGCCGGAAATTCGCGAATTTAGTAGGCTTAAAATATACTTTATTTGATAAATTTTCACCCATTATCGGTTTGATATAACGCGCTGCTATTTCCGAACGAATTTTTGTTTTTTATATTTATTTTAAATTTAATTGTCACTGTTTTCCCAATCGCGGGACGCCAATGACAAATTTATTGGTTACAGATATTTATAATATCATTTACATTAAATACATTTTTTTTCGACATTTTTTTCTGTTTCTACCATGCTATGCTATGGCCACCCCAGAAAAAAATATATATGGATTACTGTCAAGATATAAGCTGACGTATTTTTTTTTCACGCTGATGTTTAACGAAATTGCCCCGGTTATTGATCATATCTTCCACCTGTGTGAGAGTGAGTTTAGATGGATGCTATTGAATACATTATTAGAATTGGGTCTGTCTAACTTAGTTGGTAGACACTCTCTTCTTCCTTCTGTATATATACATATATCTACCATGTTCGCTCCCAACGTAGAGCATATGGATCTGCGTAGTGTGAAGATATGTATCCCGAAAGAGGAGTATTTGGATATCCGCAATTTGAAGACGTCTTGACAGATTATTTTCCACGAGAATTGTTTGTCATACAAATACTCAACCCAATGGGCATCCAGTCCTGCATTTTTCGGATTTTCAAAATCCGACACATGGGGAATTGAACCCGCATTCCCCGGATCGCTAGGCGCGCACGCTACCAACCTTATATATATATTTATAATTATTTCTTTATTCTTTTTTATACTTCAATATGTTTTAAATATTTTTATTATAACCATATGTATACAGTGTGGTTAACGTATCAAACTTATAATTTGTAATGTTACAACATGTATAAAATAAATAAATTTTTGGAATAGGATCTTTCTAACATTCTTGGTAGACTATCTTTCTTTTCTTTCCCATGTTATTTTCAATTTGTTTATGTTATTTGCTGTTACTTAAATAATATTTACTCCACCTGTATATGTATTTTTAAATATTATATTATATTAAAATTTTTCGCTATATTTGTGTTATAAATGCTTTAAACCATTTTTTGTTTTTGTAATGAATAAAAGATAAATAAGTAATATGTAAATTAGCCAGTTGCTTCATCTAATGGGTTGCAACCAATGCAGCAGATTAAAATTTCAAGTTTTATATTATTCGGGCACATTGATCAAATTCTTTTTGCCATCCCTTACAGTAATATTCTCAAAGCAATGATTATAACTGATAATATTATCGTAAATATCTGATAACGAATATAGCACGAAAAGAGAAAATACGTACGTATTTACATTATACATATAAAAAAAACAAACGCTTGATCAAACACTTTTAAGAAATCGCTTTCACAAAGTAAGCTATCAACCATCTCCGACAATATTAGATAGAAAAATAAGAAGAAATATCACGCCCCTTTCTCACTCTACCGTTTTTCGAATTCTTCCCTCTGCGGGTCTAGCAAATACTTTGTGAAATTTCAATATTATTTCCACGGGAAAATATGGAGGCGCTAAGCTTTCTCCATGTTAACATCTGGCATTATGATTTATTACGCGAACCTGAGAAGATTGTTCGCCGAATTTAAATAAACGGTATTGATGGCCAGGCCGGAAGCTCTATTCCAACTTATATCATGGATTAATGTATTTTTCGTGCAAAATATATCATAATAGATACATCAGGGTGAATGTATCCCATATGCTAAGGTATGGATATGTACTCAAGATGTGAGCAAAGGTAATTTTGAAATCGATACTTAAAAGTTTAAATTGATACCAAGAATAGTAAATTACATGATTTGATATCATAGATATAATGTATTTAATTAAATTTGACACATATATTTTATGATTATAGATAGACTTGTCTTGAATTTCATAATAATGATTAAAATATCTAGTTGAAAATAGCTTATTTATTCAAATTATTGTTCCTACCAATATAAAAGACATACATAGATACTATATAGAATGATTCATGGGTATTAATTACTTGATTTACATTTAGTATTAGACAATATCGTACGGAAAAATCATATAATTAAAAAGCTTGGAGATAAAAAACATAGAAAAACTAATTGTTACACTGTAATGTGTGTTAAATAAAAATGCATTTTTGTTATTGTGGATATTTTCAATAGATTTTCTTTGTTTTAGTAAACTGAAAGTTTTAAAAGGTGAAGTCAAAAAATAACATTGGAAATTGATGTAAAGTTTGTTGTTCGTCAAATTTGTAAAAAATGATAACCTCACAATATTTTTCTTTTATACCGGTTTGAAAGTAAGCTATATAAATCTGCACAGTATGAAGATCTCTGCTCCAGAAGTGGAATATATGGATCTCTCTAATAGTAAAACATTTTTTGATAATTTTTTTTCCAAGAGAATCGGTTGTCGGATATTTAACTCAACCTAATTGGTATCCAGTCTTGCGTTTGCAGATTTTTAGAAATTCAGGTGATGTAGAATCAAACCCGCATTCATCGGATGTGAAGCGTGTATTTCTGCGCTACCAGGGAAACATATTATTAATATGTTAAAATATCTAGGCTTAATTATAAAGTAGCAATATGAACGTGTCTGGTTAAATTAATTTAATTCGAATATTTAAGAATCATTTAAACGAAAATTTATATATTGTTGCACAAAAGCTTTGATAGAGATAATATAAACGCTTTTAAAAGCTTTTCAATGCGTTTTAAGCATTGCATTACGTAAAGTTTTTGCGAATGTATGAGTTGAATCACGATGAAAGTATATATTATGATATAAAATAATGACGTTAACACTTACCAGAACTAAAATTATTCATTCTGTACCATTTCAATTTAAAAAAAATTAGGCCGTCTAAAATGTGATATTATATTAATTTCAAATGCAGGAATATTATTTTCCAAAATAATTGTATACAATCTAACGTTTTCTGTAATATCTATTTTCTACAAAATAAGTTCGTTTCTGAAATTAAAATCTTTTATAATACATGTGTTCTGGCGATGTCTTTGGAGTTATGACACATATTGATGTGATAAAAACATGATGAGAAATCTCAAATTCTGTCATTCGTTTGACGACATAATAATAATAATGAGCTGTTTAATTAAAAATAGTAAACTCTCATAATATTATATGGTACGAGTGGAAGGCAGCGTGTTGCTACAGCGCCGTTTCTTTCGTTGCAATTATATAAAAGCATCGCGTCTGACGATGCATTTAAACCAACTTTTAGTCATTGTAGTCTTTTATATATTAAATAATAATTTGAGATACCCATTACCGCAAGTATTATTCAATTTATATGCGAATTGAAATAAAATGTTCAAATATTGTAGCGATATGGAAAATATTTCGAATAAATTTAGTTTTATTGCTTGAACGCTCGCCGCATATTTGCTGTCCGCAATAAATATTACCGATGTTCCCACGAGAGCCGAGGAATTCTCCTGATTACGATTTCCGTATGCATAAATGTCCTAAATGTGTTAAACGAGCCATCGATGGCCCAAGATGCTGTAGCAAAGGAAAGCAGAACAGCCTCATGTTTATATACGTAACGTTTAATTTAATTCTAATATAACAACTACTAAGATAGATCCAGTAACTTTTGACTTCATTGAATAGATTTTATGTAGAATATTTGGCAGTCATTTAGATTTGATAAAGAGATAAGTCAGATTGTGGGATTGAAGGTATCAATATCGCGTGTCTTTACTTGTTTAGAGTAAGTAAGTTCTGAATTTAGATGTAATAAGATGTTTCTTAACATTTAATTTCCGGTGTTTTATTATAGCGAAATACCATCGGCAAAATTAATGCTTTAAATAAATGATAAACAGTTTGAAATTATTGTAGTAGCCGAGAAGATAGCATGCCTGCTTTATGGCCGGAGATTGCGGGTTGAATTCGCACAACTGCTGGATTTTAAGCAATCGAAGATTGAAAAAAAATGGGTGACAACCAATTTATGTCAAAAAATCTGGCAAGCAATGTTTTCTTATTGCGGAGATCTATTTACTCTATTTATAGAGTGGACATATTTACATTGTGTGAACCAATGTGTATCACTTTCAGAGAGATTATAAAAAAAGTTTGAATTGAGTATAACTGCGTATTTTAGATAGCCAAGATTGAATTTAGTGTGATTCATCTATTGCAAATTTTATTATTACTCCAGCAGAACGAAAGTATTTCATCAATAGTCTCTAGGTCTGTAAGTATTAGGTGATATTAGATGATCAATTTTGTCCAGAAATCATCTTGTTTTTCTGCTATTTGTCTTATTCATTATTATTTTATTTAACCTCTCGTAACTTACATACTAACAAATCTTATTAAAAACACCCAAGTAACAACTTGTTTACTATATCCGTTTAATGTATGGATTTCAAAAATATAAAAAAAAAACTATCATAAATGACTGTTTTTCATGAATATTGGTGGTCAGTCAGTCACTAAAATACTGCTGAGAACATATTGGTTTTCATATAAGATACAGCGACATTGCTAATCAAGATTTTATCATGAAACGATTTCACCGCTCTGCAAATTATCCAGGTCTTTTTATCATTAAAAAAAACTACAGCAAAACTTAACTCATTCTGTATATATATATATAATACACAATTTAATTCATTTAAAGGGGACCAATCAGCTCTATAGCCATCATAAGGAAAGTGCCTTATTGCGAAATGACACCAATTTTATTTTGTATTAATCGCTATAGCAGTTATGATTGAATGTGTGTAGCTTTTCGCTAAAAAAAGTAAAAATTTAATGTCAATAATAATGTAGTAATTTCCTTCTACAATAATAATAAATTATTCCACAATATAATAAAAATCTAATGTCACGCGTTACGTTTCATCTTTAGAATACATGTGACCACACAGTCGATTTCCAAAAAAATATTTTAAAACAGGTTCAAATATGAAAAAAAAGAAACCTCAGTTCGTACCCATGAATGCGTTTTAGTGCGACATGTTCTTCCTTAAGTCGTCCACAGATGGCGAGGCTAACTGCCGCAATTTGAGCGGGAAAATACTGATAAAAGCAATCAATAACCATTACATGTCCCCTGCTTGCAAACGTTCAATTTGTTTCCGCTCAGTGAAGATTCTGGTAGACGATGACATTGGATACTATTACCACAGACAACATTGATCGGAGGAAGCATTTACACAGAAAATTAATAGACAACGTAATGGTCTAGTACCTACTAAAACAGTTCGAAATTACTAAATACATATACTGTAATTTGAGCTAACACCGTCAGAGCCTAAGAGATTATTAATATAATGACAGTAGAAAGACAACAAGACGAAACACTCGAAAGACTCTTTTTAGATTACATACTTAAATTAAATTCATATTGGACTGAGAAAATAAAACACCGTTATAATCTTCATGTATTTCAAGATTGTGTCTATTTAATATATTGAATTTGACCCAGAATCCTTATATATACGTTTTTGTGTCTTCTTTATTTTGTTCTATGTAAGTTACGTCTTTTTACCTTTCAACGTCGATAGTAAAACGTTGTTTGAAATTTAATACTGGCAAAAAATGATGGACGAAAATAATATGGATCATAAAAAAAAACTAAATTCTGAAATAAATTATTTGGATCTACATTATACATAACGTGAAGCGACTTATTTGATATCTAATATACAGTAATTGTGTGAGTTAAAACAGTAAATATCTTATAAATCTGGTATCCACAAATAATGTACTGAAATATAAATTATTGTTAAACGAAAAGTGTGGACCAAAATAAATTTACTACAAAAATGTATTTTCTGTTAAGGATTAACAGTGTGGAAATTTAATTAGACTAAATTATTTTGGTGTTTGATCTATTAAAAACGTGCGTTTTAGATTCCTGAGATTTCAATTTTACTCCTGCATGTTTTTTTATAAAAAATACAAATGCTAGATTAAATAAATGAAATCCACAATGCATTAAGCTGTTGGGTGACAATAAATCCTTGCGAAACACTCTTGTTTTGTTTTATCTTCGCGTAGTGTAGATTATACGCTCCACTTTCGGAGAGGACCATCTTCGAATGATTAAAAAATTGTACTTGGAAAAATTGAGAGAAGTTTATACAATAGACTAAAAGTTGTCAAACATCTGGATTGTCAATGAACATAGTATATGCAGCTTAAATAGACATACTTCGCATTTTTTCGATATATGCGCGGTCTAATCAAGAATTCTGTCACTCGGTATATGTGTCAACTATTTTTTATTCTAATGTGAAAAAGTAATCTGCCAGTAGTATTATCAATACGACCGGCAATCGATTGAAATTGCATCGGTAATTGATATCTTCCATTTGAGTGAAAGTGAGTTTTAATGGATGTTGTTTTACATATTTCTAGAATATGATCTATAACAGTAAGCTCTCATTCATCTCTTTAGATACTTATATTCATTGTATTTAATTTTAGTTTTTTTGTTATGTTTGTATGTTCTGTGGTGAGTGCCTTAAAATTATAATTTGTATTGTTTTCGACATCTAAAAAAAAATGATTTGTTGTTTATTAAATAATATTCGCTAGACATGAGAACACCATAGTCTGAAAAGCTGCCGGATTGATATTTTTGAATTATAGGTTATTTATTAGCGATCAGACAGATTCACAGAAAATTACTTTTTTTTTTCATAACGAAATAAGTTTAAAATATCGCTGTCAGAAAATAAATTTCATTCCATGATTAATTCCGGCCGTTCTCAAACAATTCTCGTGGCCGTAACCAGCCGAAAATAACTTTAAAAAAATCTCATGCTTTTGAGATTTTTATCAACATCTGAAGCATCTGCCACCGAGTGACTTATTGATACACGGAAAGCTTTCACAGATCCAAACTTGTTACCAGTAAACCTTCAGGGCAGTTGTGAACAAGCGATGGCACATGAGTCGAATAGCTATATGCTATAACGTGGAAAAACACATACATCTTTTGTGTATACAATCTAACAAATTTAGATTTTATTAATAAAAGTTTTTAATGTGATATCATGAAAGAGAAATGCGCTTTGAAGTTTGAACAAAAGCGCCTAAAACTCATTCTCTTTGGTGAAAATTTAAATAATGATAATTT
>JAGVSQ010006485.1:0-16312 GCA_022683975.1 Rhyacophila evoluta | reverse complement strand
GATCCATATACTCCTCTTTCGGAGTGGATATCTTCACAATGTGTAGATCCATATATACATATGCAATAAGATTTAATTATATTGTATCAAGAATAAATCTATTTCAGGACACGTTGGGTTATAAAGCTGGTATTATAATAAACATATGCATTCATTTTAATATTTTCTTGCATAGCCTCCTCTATGTTTTTTTTCCTGAATAATAATTGGAATTTATTTCTTGGTACCTGCAGTTTCTGTCGCGACAATCTGCCGCACATACGCGATGCGTCATTTTAGCATATCACTGTTCCAAAACTGCATTAACGATCACTTTACATTAGTCTATCCGAAGCAGCATCTTGGGCGGACTCGATCGAGTACAATAAGAGAAAGAGGTAATGGATAATGCCCTCGCGAATGGTGCAGATAACTTAATCCGGTGTCAGGTCGTCTCGCCTGCTGGCTATCAGCGAAATAAATCTGACGTCGAAGTGGCCGTGACAAAACACAAAATGGAACAGTCGCCAGCAGAACATGGCGGGGTCGCTGAACAATATGTATCTACGCATTTTGGGCACGCGCCTGTGGCGTAATGGCGATTGCACATGACTATCATGCAGGGGACCAGCAAATAAAAAAACACTTAGCGTAAAAGCATCTAAAATTTAAAGTATCTCCATAATAAAAACACTTAAATAAGTATGTAATATTCACTTGTCATATTCTGGGATACCTCCACATATCTAAAACTTCATCCATTTCCATTATCTAGATATATTTTTTAATACTATCAATAATTCATCGTCTAAGGCCGGAGCTTTGATAAATACGACGGCGGTAGAGCGACGCCAGCAGAACGTCGGCAGCAGAGATGGAAAATAACTATAAATAGGTGAGTGAGCAAGTTGTTGTAACGACAACGTGTTGTCGCGCTGCTGAACTTGTTCACTTGTTCATTCACCTATTTATAATTATTTTTAATCTCTGTTGCCGACGCTTTGCTATCGTAGCTCTGACTTAAAATATTTCATTTTGATTTCAATAAGCCTTCCACTAACAAAACTCTCATATTACAAAAATAAGCTTCGAATCATTTCAAACTACACCTTGATTGCATATATCTATACTCATCCTTAAACTGACCCCTAGATATCTATTATTGCTCCATCTATCCACCAAATTTCTTTGAATAAAAGCTCTGGTAATATTTTTTTGAACATTATTTTGTAACTACGTAACGTATGACATTTTTTCAGCTGGTTTCAAACCATTAACTTTCTGACTACAAATATATTCATTGTTACTGCGCAGTATTAGAACTTTTTCATCCGGTACTTTCGATTATAGTAGGTTTATTGTATATTATATATTAGACTATTTTTAGGTTTTCACTCAAATGTTGGGTATTAATAAAGACTTCTTTGAAGATGATAACCCATACGTATAAATGAGTAAACGGTATCTTACAATCACTCATCTGTAAGAATTATAAAACCATAAAATTTATAACGACGTGTCCGTGCATATCTATCGATTATATAACATACGTTATTCAGCATCTGGATCATGTAAATGAGTGGTTTTATTGTTCTGGTATAAATATCTTCCAACTTAACTTTCTTATTGGCGTTAGCTTACACATTGGCCTGGGAACTAAAACGATAAAATTCATTTTAACCAGTAATTAAAAAGTAAAATGCGTAATTTTATTATTTAATTAAATCAAGGATTTGATTTCACAATTTTCATGACCAGTGGCGCTGTGCAAACCCATAAAACATATGCGTCAAACCCAATTTTAGCCGATCATGTAATCATAAAAAAAAAATATTTACAATTTGGTCCCCATGTTCCTACACATTCTTTTTAAAATCTTATCCGCTACATACGCATAGAATAAATTGCTGCCGTACGTCTCCAACAAGACTTCGTATCGTTCCTGCTAAGTCGCTCAGAATATTTAGTACTGTACTGCATCCATCGTCTTCATCTGAAAGTTTTTGAGAGTGACGGAACTCTTACTATCGATAGAAGTGATTCGGATTGAGGTGTTTGCGAAATATTTGCATTAGATTGAGTATCCCTGCGTGATTTTTGACGCAACAACAAACTGTTTAGTACATTGATCTCCAGCATCCGAATTTTGTATGAAGTCATACCTTCGATCAGAATATTTTTCATCACCTAAAAATAGTAACCACAGGTACATTTTATATTCCTGATCCGCATTTTTTGTCGACTCGGTGGCGGAGGAAGTGCAAGTGCTTTGCAACTGGAGATTGAGAGTGCAAACCCCGCAGTTGCATAATGATTTTTGAACTTCTAGAATAGGGATCGATATATTGAACAATTCGGTGACAATTAATTCTAATTAAAATAAACTTATGAATAAGTTTTAACA
Source organism: Rhyacophila evoluta (assembly GCA_022683975.1). Classification (NCBI taxonomy): domain Eukaryota; kingdom Metazoa; phylum Arthropoda; class Insecta; order Trichoptera; family Rhyacophilidae; genus Rhyacophila; species Rhyacophila evoluta. Next base: position 13,929 of record JAGVSQ010006485.1, on the reverse strand, counting down.
TTTTAAAGGCCCATATATACTCTTTTCCTCTCGTTTCCAAAATGGAGCATATGGATCTATACAGTTCGAAGATATTCACTCCGAAAGTGCAGTATATGTATCTCCGCAATGTTAAAACGTCTTGACAGATTATTTTTCGCGAGAATTGTTAGGCATATAATTGCTCAACCCAATTGGCATCCAGTCCTGGATTTTTAGATTCTTTAAATCTGACAGATGAGAAATCGTACTCGCATTCCCCGGATTGCTAGGCGCGCACGCTACTAACTACGCTACCGGGGAGACGGGGATTTAGCTCAGTAGTAAAGCATTCGACTCCATATTCTACTCTACATTCGAAGAAAATATTGTTTTAATAAATATTGTAAAATATATTACTAATCTCTTATTAAAATCAAATAAATAAATTGTATATTTTAATGGTGAAGTTGAATTGGATTTCATAAGGTTCAAAATAGATATATTTTTAGTTGATTGGTTGATCTCTTGAGATGACCCGAAAGCAAAATTTTAGATATAAATGCAGTGTATGTAAATTAAAAGGTGAAAGATGAATAGTATTTCCTTCTCATTGTTGCAAGGGCGCCAACAAGGGCCAGATAGCATCTGGACATCACGGACAATGACGAATGTAAGGCTCCGAAAGCGAAAGTAAAACTGCCGCCGAGTTATATGGAACATGATAATCGTAATGGTGATACATTTTTCTTAAAACCATAACATGACCCCTGCTGAGCGACCCGTAACCTTTTTATGACAAGACTGTCTGACTATGCGCTGACAGAATCGACCACTTTTTACATAATGTAAAATTCACTTGAAACTAGTCTAGTAACTAAAAGTAATTAAATTTTTAAATTGCGTATCCTTTCTTTTTATCTCACTGTATGTTTTAAATTCTTCATACGTATTATATCCAAAATATATAACCCTTACGCAGTCTTACAAATATTATATTGTAATAAATCCGCATGTAGATATTCACTACTCAACTCATCTTAATTTTAATCATCATGCTTCTTAATCCTTTAGTTTTGTCTGGATCTGACAATTTACTAATGCTAGATTGAGACTTGAGTGAATCTGGTCGCATGATTTAAGAGAGTATCGAATACATTTTTAACTAATAAGCTAATCCCTATGCGTGTGTTTCTCTTATGCCATTATCATTAGCGTAAGGTCGCGGCATTTCTGCATGTTAAACACAGCAGACTGACAACCAAAGGATTAATATCGTATCGTTAAAAGTTGCCATGCTTAGTAGAATAAATATTACGTGCTCATTATATTCATCGGCTCATCCGACCTTGTTGACATAAGGGCGAAGTGAACCGATTTAAAAAAATGCAGTGTTACAAAATGAAATGACGCTATACTATGATCTCTTCATATAATTATCAACTATTATCGTACGATCATTTGTGCATGAAAAGTGATTGTGAATTCTCGATTTTTTTTAATTCTCAAGATTTTTCACCAATTTTGTAAATCTCAAGAATCAGAGAATTTGCTTTACTTAATATTCTCAAGAAATCTCGAGAAAGTTTAAGCTTGGCAGAAATATCCCATATTTATTTTTTGATCATTTTCAATTAAATACTGAAATGATGTAGCACTAACCTTTTTGAAATATTCAAGATTCTCATAAACAATTTCTGAAGAAAAAAATTAAAGATATTCAAAATTTCTCGAGAATTCTCGAGACAAGAAAAGTTCTCGACCATAATCTTTGTATATGAGTATATAATATAATGTTATAACATATTGACTTGAGAACACGTGAGTGGAAAACGACCCAGGTATCGGCTAAGCTGTAATAACTCCCAGAATATTCAATTCAATTAAATATGATCGCTTCTCGATACCAAAACTCCAGGATACGCCTGAATAAGACTATGTATAATACGGGACGGATGAACGGTTAGTAAGTTTATCACAGTAGCGCCCAGTAGCTTGAAAAATCACGCACCCAAATGATCGCCTCATGAAGTTTGACTTTAGTTCAGAAATCGGAGAAAAACTGATTTCGTCCTTTGACAAAAACTAATTCGTTAGTGATTATCATTAAAATAGTAGAAAAATGAACTACATAATATTAGCTAAAACATATATAATATAGATAGCCATAGGCATGATAAATACAAATGAATGTAGCTTGGTCTCTAATTAAAATAGAATTTCAACAGCGCATTGAAAATAGTCACAATGAAAATCATTTAATACAAAATTACACATGCAAATACTAAAAATTACAACACAATGATTGATAAAATGTTGAATGTTTTTTTAATTAGTTATTAATTACAATCAATGCAAAATATTAAACGAATCGTACACCTGTGTACATATTCGCTAATATCGACCACAACAATATTACAAAACACATACCCGTTGAATGAATTACAATATAATACTCATTACCAGACATCCATTGGATTCCACATTGGAATGGTTAAGAAAAATTGGGTCTCATTATGGTGTATTGTTTGGAAACACGAGAACTCGAGAGCAGCGGTGGTAAAACTGAGATTCCTGGCCGGCGGTAGAGCACCCCTGACAATTATCTACACCTGCTGCGGACGACGGCTACTCACCTCGATTTGCTGACTAACGCATTCCAGGGGTAAGCAATATACAGCGAAAATACGAAAATAGATTTTTTTAATTATCACAAAAAATATCTATGGAAATAAACTTTATACATACACAATCTTTTTACACATATGAATCTACACAGTGTGAAGATATCCACTCCTAAAGTGGAGTATATAAATATATCTTCGCAATGTAAAGACATTCGAGAATTCGGTCCAGTACTGTATTTTTATTTACTATTGTGATGTTTGACATTATTATACTATATAATTAATACAAACGCTTGGATGTCGTAAATCTATACTACGAGTATAACTATCCATCCTTCATTTTACAATACTTTTGGGTATTATTTAAAGAACTAGTACAACAAACACTTCGTTGGAAAGACTCTATTTAATATAGGTTATGTAAACTATTTGTGATTAAGAATTATTATCTTAATATCGATTCTACACTTGAAATAGCCATCAACAAAACTATTCAAACTCATATTTTATCAAGCTACCAAAGAAATTACTTTGTTATTAGTGAAAATATATTAAAACGAACACACAGAACGGATTTTACAGGAGGCACAAAAAAATGTTTATTCAATGATTTTCAGCCAGTCGAAACATTAAATAGACATAACTTTGAAGTGCATGAAGATTAAAATTGATATTCTATTTTCTTAATATGATATTTATTTGATAAGTTATTTAAGAAAAACCAATAAAATTGATTAGGTGGAAGCTCTTTTTCCTGTTGGCAAATTTCATAGGCCATCCTTTTTTTCAAACTTAAATATTATAAATTATATACTACTATTTTCAAATTCTTTCTCTCTAGATCGTTATTATACATGCTAATTATTGAAATGTAATCGATCCTTTTATTCATATAGGTGAAAATGTAAAATGTTAGATTTTCTATGGCTGATTCATTATTATTAGAAAATGAAATTTAATTCAAAATCATCTTACGCGGTGTTTCCATTTAAAATCTCTGCCGAGCGGACCCAGTGGACGCCCGCAGATATTCGTAATTAAATATTTATTAGTAATCGATCGTGGCAACACTAGAGAAAATTCTGATCGGGCGCATTAAAAACAAAGCTTCGTTCAAACGCCTGCAGGAAATAATTATGGCTAACAAAAGATTTGACTGGTAATAATAAATTTAAAGAGAAAAAAATGGTAGCCATAAACAAATTAAACGAATAGTCCTCGAGAATAAATGCATTGCTTTTTCACGCCTACTCCTTTTTAACGTAAATTATCAAAGATGTAACCATTTTTGGCTGGTGTTTGAGCAATAACGCTTTTATTTTCCTCACTATATGTATCATATCAAAACACGTTAACCACTTCTAAATCTTCTAGAATATATGAAAAAAAATTATTCTAGAAGATCTAGAATTGGAAATAATAATAAATCAACATTAAAATGATTAAAATCCATACTTACAATTGTGTAAACAACGAGTAATTCTTTAGTTTCTAGTATTACTGAGGTTAAAAAACAAAGAATAACGAAGAACACGAATTTTAAACTAAATGAATATATATTAATGCATGGTTACTACATCTGTATGACCTTGACAGGCGTGTTATCAGCAAACTGAGAATGAAATATAACGTGAGTCGTCCACAATTGTTCCGTGGCGTAAGACGTACCTGCATTCAAAGCCGACAGCAGTATCAACATAAAACATGTTTATGTCTTTACTATTTTACGAAAATCAATGTACTGTTTGATTAGGTTTATTGTTAGAACAATTATATTTTATTGAGTTAAAGGCAATAGACGTTCTCTATAGTGCGAATCAATAGATTCCAAAGTAGCCAGTATATCACTGATGGATACAGAATCGTGTACGTAAAGTTAGTAGCAGATTTAGCATTCGAAAGTTCAATTATTAATTCAATTATGAAGTCCCTATGCCCTAGGCGCAATCGTTTTTAATTTGTTTATATCTCAATTTTCTTGAATATATATTCTCTTGACCATAATTTTGTGATTTCTCGGTTTTTAAGTCTTGTGCTATCTTAAAAAATCGAATTTCATACTCCCTCCAAAATATCGCGGTTTCTCGTTTTTTTAGATATAACGCTATCTTAATAATCTCTACTTTAGTCCGGCAATTCGGAGGCCCTAGGCGCACTTATACGTAAATCTGCCACTGCGCTAATTATACTCACATTACATTTGTATCGTTTATTGACTTCTTTACACTTTACAATTCATGTAAATAAGTCAATCATCTCCTGGAGAAAACTTTGTATCATATAACTTGTAGAAACAATATAACTAGTATTTTTAATTCATTTTATAGCTGTATGCTTTTAACTTTTAAAATCATAATTTAATTCAATTATTCTTCTACTACCATTTATAATTATTTTAAACGATCAATAAGAAGCTAGTTATTTACAATATTCATTAAAATAAGGGAAAAAATGCGAATTTGATTTACTTCAACCGCAAGCGAGATCTGTAGAAGTAATAGTATTTAAGAACTGCTTCATTTTATATTATAAAAAAACTCTGGTGGGTACGGATCACGTTTAGCTAAAAATTCTGTCCATTCTAAGTAATTAATTTCGGTGTATTTACTATTATCTGAAGGATAATTGAAAAAATTCTTACATTATTACCGATCTCTTATTGTAACAGATACAGCACAAATTATGGCGCTATAATACTAAATATGTTTTTAAAAGCGATCCCCACATAACGAAATATGAAGCTAAATAAAAAAAATATTCTTGCACAATTCTGATAAAAATTATATTTAATATTTCTCTTCGTTAGCTTAAGTGTAATATTAATACAATGCTTATGACTATATTATTTTTTAAAGCTTCTCGCAGCTGTAACATTTCGAAAACATTAATTTAGGATTGATATGTTGATACATTTGTAATTGGAATCCAAGTAATACAATTTGGCACCATGATGCTATCACTTTTGGATCGTCTATTGTACAATAGGCGTCTATCATTTTGATGGGGTTACAATGAAACGAAATTTTTGGTATATGGCAGGTGAACTTAACCTGTGCACTAAGTTTACGATATATTATATATATATATATAGTGCCGTGCTCGGCAAGATATATTATTGAATTCATACTTTATATTTTATAATCTTACATCCTTTTTCTCTACAGCCATATATATATAAACATCGAGATAAAAATAATAAATAACTGTGTTTTTTTCTTTAGTAGGATTAATCGACAGCCATATATTTAATACACGTATTTTAAAAACATTACTCATATAATTATTAGTTTCTATTATTAATTCTCATCAAAACGACATTATATTAAAACTAGCATAACCCATATTTATGGATATCTAAACATGTATAAAAAATTTTTACTAACACAACACTAACATATATAAAAATTATCTCACATTAACTTAATCCATAGTATTGTACTGCATCCAAAAAGTATGTATTTAATAAACACTTCAATTATCATGATTGGCGCCACAGCTCACAATGGACGTTATGATCGTTCAATATACACTTCAACTTCCGATTATCTTTTGCAATCATCTACCAATTTTTAAGCCATATTTTACTTTATTAGTCACACAGTTCTTTTCAATTTAAGAGATCAAAACTCCGTTACACTCCTGTCATCTATTGATGAGACGCTTTATATGCATCTTCCTTTTTTTCCCGTATCAAACGAAGTCATACCACTTTGGCAAATTAGTTTAATGGTAATCCATAATAATACATGCTTATAGCGTGCAGTATTGTACTTTGACTGCTTTAATATGTTATAGCAAACAATTACAATATGTTAACTTTAAACATTCTCTAATAACCATTTAGTTACATCTTATACATATATTTTTAAGATTGATAAAATACAAAAATAAAACCTACAAATTTATTAAATTAAATTTACTCGATTACATATTAAATCAATGCGCCACTGCTTAAATCTCGATTCCTTGCGGTAAACAGTGAAAGCTTTAGAAGTCAATTAAATTCATATAAAAAAATATCTTGGAAATTGGCACCATCTCGATTGGCACCTATCAACATCTTTCGCCGAGATTTTTATTTGATTAGGTACCTATTGTTAAGTAACCAAGGCCGAATCAAATTTGTAATGATATTGTAACTATACTATGACTTTATTTAAATATTTTATATACACTTATTTATACACATCATAATGTCCAATAGCTTTTACTTATATTCTTAAAATTTTAAAAGTATCCCTAGGAATTGAAGGCAATTACATTGTTTCCTTTTGCAGAAATTCAAATGAATATTTTTTCACAAAATATACATCATACAGACGTTTGGTGAACTTTAAGTTTAATCAAATTAAAATTGAATGTAATATTGAGATGACTGAATGTTATCAAGGCAGCATCGTGCTATTGAGCAGAGAGATGGCTGCATCAGGCGGCATCGTGTAAGGGGCGGCATAAATAGCGAAATCAATACAAATGTACTAATCACGTGGGGCCGCAAAATATTATCGATGAGCCGCAAAAATCTGAGGCGAATTATTTTTGAATTACGCGACCGCAAAAAAAATCTAGACGAATGTACGAAAGTAGAAAGTAGAAATCTCAAGATACAGAAGATCGAGACATAAAAAAACGAGAGACCAGAATTTTTGGGAGGACGTGAAAAATATTTTCGGGGCGCCATAGGATCGGCATTTTAAAGACTTTCATTATTAATATTTTCGACTGATGGAAATTGATTTTAAATTCTAAATTATACTGATAAAATTTACCACACGGCCCTCGATGGTGGATTAATTCTTTTACATAACATAAAAATGGAAACATAAATTAATAATGCACAAATAAGATGAACATACAAATTAAAATAACAGATAATCATACATTTTGTGTGAAGCTACGAGAAAACGACCTCTAGTGAAAACGATTTGCAAATTTCTGTATTTTGATATTTAATATTAGTATATGCTATGTTTTATTAAATTATAAAAAATATATGTTCAGTTATCATTATTATTAGAGTTTGTTTGAAAAACTTCAAAAGTTTTTTCCAATTCGAATTCCGATATATCCAGCAGTGTACGAGCGCTTATGTATGTATACTTAATTTCAACAATCGGCTCATGCGAACCGGTGTGGACCAGCAAAATGGCAGCACTGGATACACACCTATCTAATTTCGAGTTGTAGCATTATTAATCAAAGTCATAATATTTATATCCACACAATAAATTCGTTGTCGAATCTGTCGGCTTCAACACGCATCTTTATAATGTCTAACTAAATAAATAATAGTTGACAGCGGACGTCAAACACCCAAATAATCACACACCATACATCATGATCATTATGATCAATCGTTCGTTTGAAACTGTCTGCGTATTCTTTTGATTGTGGCCTGTTCATTAAATACACTTGTCTATGTTCAATTATGAGCCTTAATTATCACGATAATTATTTTCACATTTCAGATAGCGCTGTTCTAAGTGCATTATTATTTTTTTAAAATTGAGTGAACAGCAGCCACGCATTGAACTATCAAATGCATTAAATCATTCAATTGAAAAAGAAGTGATTAGAGCGATATCATTAGTCTTAATGTACTATTTTTTAATGTTACTCTTTCACATCAATACGATCATCATTTGATAGTTTTTACTAATCGACCTTTCGAGAAAAAACATTATTCATCACAGTACGATTAGTTTTAATTTTTCAAAAATAATTTCTTACGTGTAAAAGAAATGAGTTGATTCGAAAGGTAAAGATTTACGCAATGTAACTTGATTGGCAATTTCGGAAAAATATATCCATAAATTATACAGACATGATTTCACTGGGGTAATTTTGCTTTTTAAATAAAAAATACATTTCTATTAGAATTATCAACTTCGTGATATAAGAATTAAAATATCTCATAAGTATGTATTCATTCTTTGATCGCCAAAATCTTCTTAGATTGAAGATATTGACACCATGCAGTACTTTTGAAAAATTCTGTCTGACAATCTTTTTATGTGATACACGTACTCCATATCACATAAACATAAACATATCACGTATACTAGAATTTTTATATTTTGATTTAATCCTAAATTTTATTTATGACTTTTATAAGATTTTTCCAATTAATTCCCATCACGTTGTTCATTCTTGTGGCGAAGTACAATTTTTCATTAAATACAGTGGATGCCTAAGTTGTCATAATGTCGCTTTATGATTGGTTTGTCGAATAGACCAACGACTAAGAAGATGATACATAGATCTCTTTTGAATACTTACGGGTAAATACACAACACTTAGCTGTTTTTAAAACCATATGATTTACGTAGCATGGAAAAATATAATTACAGTATAATAGTTTATAAACTATTTAATTAAAGAAAACAAATTTTCTTTATCAAATCACGCACCGTGGATATTTCACGAACCTATCTTAAAGCGACGATAAGTTACGACGTTCTTTTCGCCGTTAATTTTAGAGAATATCAAAATACGTCAAGAATACGTGGTGTTTAATTAAGGTACGTTGTGAAAGTTAACTATTGATAACATACTAATTTTGGAACATTTCAAAATTTGGACCATTTTTCGGCGAACGAAACGATTTCATAAAATATCGACACCAACGAGTCTAGTCAGAATCGGAATTGTCCACACTTCAGTATACCACAACCAACGTTTTGGCAAGTTACTCTTGAGATACGTCAGGAATTTTAAGCGGAATTTCACATTCAGTACAGAGTAGTATACGCCAGTATAACAGTAGGAATATGGCAAGTAAAGGAAAGTAAAGTCTTATATTATTACTACCATGCATGCAGACACAGCCAATTGTATGTTAGTACTTAATTTCATATTATATTTCATTGTATCTCATGCAACAAAACCATTTTTTTATTCTTAATACAATCGAACGGCACCGCATGGTGACATTTAGCTGTCAATCAGCAAAATGGCGCCTACTGAACTCTATTATCATTTTTAATAGATTGCAATCGTTGATCGCAATGCGAATAAAATACTAATTAATTTATAACAACCGTTAGAATGCTTGTACCTATTATTCATTGTTAACTCTTTCATGAATGAGTTATTTTTTTATGCACACAAGTTTTAAACATTAAAATCTTTCACCACTATCAATTTAACGAATATCATAAAATCTATCGAACAATTGGATATGCCGTTTTTTTTAAATTCTTTTCTATTTCCAAATGAAGAAGAAAAAAATTAAAAAGTTGTTCCAAATTGGTGAGAATATGTTTAACGTTATCACATGTGGCCGTTCCCATTTTGGAATAAAAGGAACACTTGAGACCAAACTTGAACGCATTGGACTGATTAATGTGACATTTTCTGGGGCAATGTCCACACACATATAAAAATCTTTTGTTTCTTTACCAAATATTATAATTATTGAAATAGGATAAGGGTTAAATTTTTCAATGCTGAACTCAATTCTTTTTTTGTAAAGTTTTCTAGCTTAAGAATAAATGATATGATTGTGACACATATCAGTGGTAAATTTATCTTGTATTTATATTTAAAAAAATATTTTAACATTCTGTAATAAAAATAAAAGAATGGCTTTGAAAATAAGGCTACAAGTTTCACGGACGAACATTTACATTCATACTACTCAAAGGGTTAACAGCATGAACTTAGCAACGAATAATTAATCCAATAAGAATAATTTATAACTCATTTGCCAAGTTTCTTTTTTACAAAATGAATACACTATACCAGTGGTCAGCAAACTCTTGAGCCTAAAGATCCGAGTATGAGTAACACAACGTTTTAGAATTATTTCGAGATCGAGAGAGGCCGGTAACTCATTAATCGAATTGCTATTCCTAATGCGTGCCTGCTTTTCGTATTCAGCAGTAAAATCCAATAATTCACCATTTACCACGAGTTCACATGTGTCACCCATGTTTATTGTTAAACTGTTAACAATATGTAGGCTTTTACTCCATTGTCCGCTGGAAACTCTGGCGGACGTGATAATAATTTCAGCAGCCAGTCGAAACGTCGTGCTCTGCAGAGGTTGGTCCTCACAATAAAGGCGGGACTCGACCCCGCGGCCTGCCACTGGCCACCAGGGGCAGTCATGACTCCTGCGAATTACTTGCCTAAAGGCATATTTAAATGACTTAGCAATATGATCAGAATCTACTTAGAATTATAATCATTGGCACTACAATCTAATCCATGAGAATAGTCACTCCTCTATCTCTTCCTAATTTCCTCGACTGTTTCGTCATCAATATAATCAATATCTTTTAGAGTTTGACTAATTTAGCTTCATTCAAAAATAGAGGCTTCATTGATTACTCTACGAATGATTATGATATTTTTATTAAAAACTCTTCCTTTTATTCGTGTGCAATAGCATTTACATCATATAGACGTCAGCAAATATCAAAGATTTAAACGAATCGAGTATTACGTATTAGTATTTCAATTGTCGTGTGCTTCTTTTTATCTTTAGTGACGTAGTTTCACAATCATACCGTTGATACAACACCGCCTGTTAGGAAGAGTTGTTCCCAAAGTGGGAGCCAAAGTTAGAACGAAGGAACATTTTATTTCTATGAACAAATAAAAGCTGGTTTGTTTCTTTAACATATTAAAATTGTTGGCATCTAAGCACATTCGAAACAAGAAAAATGCCTATCCTAGATATTGGCTATTTTGGCTGGTAATAGAAATTAAATGTTCCTATTACCAATACAATACTATAAAAAACTATATTATTATTCCCACTAAGCTCTTAAATATATGTTTTTAATATATCCAGACATTTATGCATGGTGTGTATTGTTGATCACAAATAAATCACCTAAACTGAAAAATTGGTATATTTGACATAGGCACTACCATTAAGGCCCAGATATACAATCAAAAAAATTAAGGATTGAGTCATATTTATAAATAAGTCGTTTCTCCGTATGCTTAACTGGTAGTACCTGGCCTTCATGAAAGCCACTGCTTTCCCGGTAGAGCCTTCAGCCAACGAGTACTTACATGGCGCCGCAGGCAGCTGTACGAAGGACCACAGTTTGCATTCTCGATGACATGAATTATGGACCCACTACCCAATTGATTATCGGACATTGATGCATTTATCATACTATCAGAAAATGTAATCGTTAAACTTAAATGCTTTGTAATAATTTGAAAGACAACATATTATCGCTATGCAATAACAATATTGTGCTTTATATTTATACTTTTACGTGCATTTTATATTTCAATATGTACTAAGATTGATTTCGTCTATTTAGACATTTTCAATCACAATGCAATTGCTTAAACTTTTTTCTAACCATATCCGCTTCGAAAGAGGAAAATATGGATCTTAACAGTGTGAAGATTACCACTTAAGAAATGGAATATATGGATATCCGTATTATTAAAACTTATTTTGATAGATTTTTTTGGTTGTCAGCCAACAAATAATTACACAAACCATTAGTTTTCAGTCCTGCATCTTTGAATATTTTAAATCCAGCAGCTGTGGAAATCGGACCTGAAACCTTTTCGATGCCGAATCACGCAAACTAACCTCTCGGCTTTCCTCATTTCGGCATTATATTATATCAAAATCTTCCTATAATAAACGGAAGTAGATGGTGATATACATACTCATGTTTACGTGGTGGGATGGATAGCCTTAAATCGTAATAGAAGTCGGATTGACGGTAGGTAGTAGTTTTTATGGTTAAATATAGGGGAAAGGATGTATCTTTTGATGACATATAACCAATTGATGCAACAAGGCGTAAATATAAAATATCAGAGAAGTTTATTTGGTGACCACAAATCAATGCCCATCCCACATGACGAAGATCATGATAACCCATATAAATATAAGTTTATATGTAGATAGTCTGATCTAAAGACGTCAGCTCATGGCAATAATGAATGACATGAAGGAAGTTTACTCCTTTATCATAACAGTAACAAAATAAAAATATTTCATCGTGGTAAATCTCCAAAAACCTCATAAAAAATATGAAGTGTTTATGGTATTTTTTTTTAAATTGGCTATTCTGATTAATATAGCGCATGCCAAGCGGTTTTTTTCTACATCTCGCCAACCCCGCTGTGATCTCACCTGCCGCTTAGCAAAATAATCTAATAATAACATTAATAACAGTCAGGTGTTAAAAATACAAACTGCAAATTATGGTTTACGCCATTTAATAACGGTAGTTTTTAACACCTCCCTTGTTTTAAAACAGCATGCCTCTATCTTCTATTCAGCAAATTCATCGTAAAAAATCACAAAAAAAAACCTTCAGCATGTTTATTATATCCGCTGTAAATCTATTATTTGTATCACGTTTTATTGAGTATACAATATTATAAGTAATTATTACCTTCCTATTCCGATTTTCCGTTCAATGCTATCACCATAATAATAACGCTGTCTAGAGTCTGGCCTGTTCAACCAAAAACCAACCGCTGACGTCAAGATTCATTTCCACTCCCATCGGATCATTCTTTGATACGTGCGTTTATTTATTTCTCCATAATACGCCATGTTTCCACTCCGTATATCTCAGCATTCATCAAGATTGTGGCAGAAGTAATGTATATTAGAAGAAAAATTAAAGACCTGGAGAGTGTGTTGTTTTTAAGCTTTACAACAATATCACGTTTTTTCAAGTTATTTGAATTGTATCCGACGTAAAAACTAACTTACGTCGAGTGACTGAGAAAGTTCTTTTTTTTTAGTCAAGCCTCCCAAAGGAAGTCGTATGGGTTAATTCAATACGATAATTCGTAAGTGAAAGATTATATATCATTTTAACGTTGCCAACCGTGGGACAGTACATGACACAGTACTGAATCAACGGCATGTGTCCCGCTTTAAATATTGGTGTAATATAAGTTTTCTCATACATATTATATAATTACAATTATCCTGGACGTCCCGTATTCAATCAGGATGTATTGTATTTCATATGTTATCAAATAATCAAACCGTCATTTACGGAAATCACCTCCCTCCACCGAGGGAAACCCCTTTCGGATCACTTACCGAGATTTTTTTATTCAATACTTCTAACTTTGTGATTCAATCAGTAAAATAGAATGGAAATTTTACGTTCATTTGACTTTCCAGCAACTTAAACGACACCTAGGATATTCCGCATTTTTTATTCTTTTATGTTGGCTGCCTTACATCACTTGTCAGTGTGGTCGTAATAATATAATGTCGCCCTTATAATCATAAAATATCTATTAAGAATTAATAAATTCAAAGATCTAGCTAGATCTACCATGATTAATTCAATTTTAATTATGTCTGTACTAATTATTTAAAATATATAAT